>WOFM01000170.1:708770-772279 GCA_011428145.1 Ericerus pela
GGCAGACAAATCAGTTCGTCTACAGAAACGTGTCGAACAAAATATAGACAACTATTATTCTTAATTCTTAGAATAATAGCTGTCTATATACCGAATTGCTTCTCACGATCAGACACCACCAGATATGCTGACTATTTCATGTCATCATATTTGGCGGATGTCCTGTATCACGCCACCTTTTTGGTCGGCCATATTTGATAAAACAATGAAAACGAAGGTGATGTCGTGTCCTCATTTTGGAGGCATGATCATTCCTAAACCTACAGTCAAGTAGAAATGTTAGGGTTCATACTAGCTGTTATGGACATTAGGTTTCATTAGTCTTAAGAAATAGTATTAAGTATAATTTCAAAGTGTTGTAATAATTAACGTGAAATATTAATAAAAGATAATATAAAAGAAATTATCTTATTTGTTGAGGTAAATTCAAATTAATGAATTACTCTCGCAACAGGTTACAAAGTAAGCTGATAGACTCGAATTTGATATCAAAAACAATCTCGACAAGATGTCACTCGAGAAGATAGTATTCGCCCTGAATAAAAGTGTTTTAAAATTATATGTAATGCAGCTTGCGTTCTATGTAGGTCTTAAGGATTTTTTTTTTTTAATGAAAACTTCAAAAAAAGCCGTAATTTGGAAAATAGTGCGCGAATTAGACCCATCTTCGAATTTGACTGAGGTATGGATCCAAAATACGAACATGCAAAATTTTATCTCGATTCGTGAAAAATTATGCCTTCCAGTTTGTCTACGAATTTCGACCCGAAATATGCACCATTTGGATACGTTTGTCTGTTCGAATCAAATTTTAGAATCAATTTTTCACTCACTCTCCATAATTCAATCGACCTGAAACTTTATACACTTATTATGTATACTTGATGACAATTCAAGTATGAGAAGTTTAAAATTAATTGAACCAAAGGAAGTAGGCCAAACTGTGATTAAAAATTTCAATGACATAATACATAGGTAGGTGTATATATGTAAAAAAGATTCCCTTACGCCATCTTCTTATTCTTTCTTGTTTATCGTTTATTCACGCTCTACACTTCCTTATCACTCTATTATTCTTCCCTCGTACAGGTTACAGTCATTTTGCTCTCGTTCATCGTACGTTTACTGGTTCATGTACTTTAATTCTGTTTTGGCTTTCGTGCTGTTTGCATTTGTCTCGCTTTCATCTTTTAGTTTTTGCTTTCTTAGCTTTCATACTTTGTACGCTTTCCTACGTGAAAACAATTTTGTTTTTGAATTTGTAGGATCGTTCAAGAATCTCACAAGAGAGTCAACAACTCTGATGAATTTAACTTTATTGAAAATACAGTAGATTCAAAAACAAATTTCCAAATCATGTCACTAGATACATGTTGGTGGTTTCGTAGGTAATAACTCGACCGCGAAGTACCTTCATATCTTAGTCCACCATTTTTCACGTTATGCATACATTCTATATTCTAAGGGACAGTCTGCCAGGTATATGATCTCGCTGGTTAATTCTGTTCAGAAGTGTCACCTGATAGGTACGCTTCTGACGGATCAATATGGGGGTCTAACCTCAGACAAATTCCGCAATTTCTGTTTCTTGTCAGGCATCCGTCATGTGTATACCGTGGTGGACAGTCCATCTTCAAATGTTTTGAACGAACGTTTGAATCAGACGCTGGTGAACCGGCTTCGCTGCGCAAAGCATGATGAAAATGTCAATCCTAAAAGGAGTTGGACTTCTAACGCTGCTCAATGCGTTAATCAGTACAATAAAACTCCGCATAGCGTTACTAAATTTGCTCCTCAATATCTCATGTCCGGTATCACAGATGATATTGTCCCATCCTGTTTGGTGTCTCTCCCTGATCTCGCTGCTGATTGCAAGTTAGCCTTTCAGAACACTCTCCGCAACCACTAGTATAATAAGCGTTTATACGATAAAAATAAATCGGCGATCGAGTATAATATAGGTGATTCTGTACTTATCGATAATGGTAACAAGTTAAATCGAGACAAGCTCGACAACGTTCGTATTGGACCGTATACTATTGTTAATCGTATCTCGAATAATGTATTTGAAATTAAGCTTGCCAACGGCCATTTAGGTACGCGTTTATAACACTCGAGTAAAATGTTACCGTACAAAAAACTTGTAAGGCAGTGACCTGCTCCCTTATCTTCCTCATATCTTTTTCACTCTCCTTTTCTTTACATTCTCGCTTCGACCGCTCTTAAACAAGTGGGGAAGGGGGATGTAAAAAGATTCCCTTACGCCATCTTCTTATTCTTTCTTGTTTATCGTTTATTCATGCTCTACACTTCCTTATCGCTCTATTATTCTTCCCTCCTACAGGTTACAGTCATTTTGCTCTTGTTCATCGTACGTTCACCGGTTCATGTACTTTAATTCTGTTTTGGCTTTCGTGTTGTTTTCATTCGTCTCGCTTTAATCTTTTAGTTTTCGCTTTCTTAGCTTTCATGCTTTGTACGCTTTCCTACGTGAAAACAACTTTGTTTTTGAATTTACTGTATTTTCAATAAAGTTAAATTCATCCACATGAAAAAAAAGGAAAGAAAAAAATGAGTATTTCAAGGACACACGGTGGAAGTGAAATATCTTACAAGATATTTCCGAACTACCGCTGAATTAATATAAACTGTATAATGAATTTCAAATTCGAAACCTATTCCCCAAAAAACATATCCACTCATGCACACAATAAAATATGAGAGATCAAAATTTGGTGACTTTTGGAAGCTCCTGGGGGACAAGAAATGAGTTAAATGAAAAAATTAATGTCAAATTTTAAATCAGCGCACCAAAAAACATACCCGTCAATATATCAGACAACAAAATATGGGAAGCCAAAATTTGGCCTCTTTCTGAGGCCCCAGGTGGTTGAGGAAAAACATACCTGCTGGTGTGTTACAAAATAAACTACAAATGGAGAATGGATAACTCAAAATCTTCGTCTCATATTGGGGGGTTTGCCTTCCAAACCCTCTTTTTTTTATTACAATGAGGACAAATTCAAATCCCTTTTTTCATTTTTTTTCCCATATTAAAAAAAAGACATGTTGGTAAGTACTTCACAGTTCAGTCCACTGACGTCAAATATTTTTAGTCAGTATTGGGTCTTATTATTGGAAAAGTGTAAGGACCTCAAAACAAATAGCTGGTAAGTATATGATATATAGGTATTAATCAATTACTTCTTGACTGGGTGCCATCAGTTCATCACTAATGTAACATAGTAATACTACGTTAATAAAAAGTAATGTGGGAACTATACAACTTGTATGCAAGACTTCATTTCTTATCAAGTATATTATACTCTACATCATATATACACTTTGTTTGTTTGTATGTTCTTACTTGTACACACAGACAAGTAAGATACAATATTTGGCCAGTGACAGTTTGATAGATAAAAGTCTGGCCAATATCTCAGACTGGTACACAGACATATTATGTCATTTCTTGTTAATTGTCATAGCAATGAGTAATAAACAATGCACTTTCTATAACACATATATGTGTCTGTGTGCGTGTCTCAATTTCCCTATATAAACTCACAAAACTGGTTACAAAACCGCCAGTGTTTGCCTAGGATTTGGCTTTCCCATACATTTGTGTATGATGTGGCAGAACACACAAAGCTGTTGATTATCTTCTTGTGTGAATACTTCTTCATGACAAGATATTCCACAAGTAGCTATGTATTTTAAATATTTCTCAAAGCACCCCCCACTTTCAGTTCTATCATTTATAATATTTTTCGAATTTAAGCACCATAGAAACATCAAAAATTATTTTCTATTTTTTAATGACTTTTTAATGAAAGTGTGGTTTTTTAAAAGTTTTTTAATACATATTTTTTCTTGCCTAATGGTGGGTGCAGAATTTATGAACTATATGTATAATTCTACCATAAATAATTTCAGTAAAAATACTAAGTGTATAACCTTGAATGAAACCTATGGCGCACCATATGAAAATTGATTAAATTATTGCGTCACAATTTTCTTTCGATTTCTCTTTCAGGTACCTGGTTAACAACAGTTATCTGCAAGTTTTTCGAACCTTAGTTTGAGATATTTTATTAGTGGAACTTCGGATTTTATACGGTGCATATTCGTCACTATATCTACCCAAAAGAGAAAAAATTCTTATTCTGAAATTACCAATATTTAGCTTCTTACAACACTTCGTTCCATTCATTCTATCAATTTTCAACTTTTTTCCCAACAAATAATATATACAACGCAATAAATTCAAACAAAAATAAAAAATAAATTGAAAATCGACTGCACCAAATCATCATTAGGTATTATAAGCTTTTATTTTACTCACTACTGCGATTTTAAAATATACCAATACTGCAGCCAACCTTCCGCAAGGAGATAATATTTATTTCGTATGAAGCTAAAGCCAAAAAATATAAATAAAAGCTTATCTTTTGAAAATTCGTGTTTAAAATGTAAACTTATTTTTCTTCCTTTCGCTGAATCTTCCTGAATCTTGGTAATTATCAACTTGATTATGAACTTGAGGCAACATAAATATTATTGAAACGATGTAATAAGTAATAGAGATAAACTGTAGAATAAATTCGTAAACACGAGTTAATTTTTACGTTTTAATTCTTTCCTCATATTATGTCAGACGAACATTTAATGCACATTGGAAAAAAAAACTTACGAACCGGTTTAACGTGAAAACGGAAGAGAGAAATACCAACGATTAAGTATAGCATAGGTAGTCTGGATGCAATGGGACAACAGTTTTAAATTTTCCAACAGTACTTTTAGATGTTTATTTCGACGAAATTTCGTAAATTGTTCACTTCAGCACAGAATTTATATATCGTCTCATTAAGAATATCTTGTGATATTTTTAAAATTAATATTGCTGATAGTTGGAAAATTATTTTTTGACGAATATGCGCGGTACCCCCAATACGTGCGAAGCGGAATATGCGAAAGATCCGACTATAAAACCAGAAGATATACGCAGTTTGATGGAATGGCTAAAAAAAGAACCACATATGCCTGATATTTCAGGTAAATTTTTTTAATCCAACGAAGACGCCATTATTTTCTTCGGCAATTTCAATTTAATTTTAGCTAAAATTATTGAAGCGAAGTGAGACGAAGCCGTGATGATCCCATTCACAGAACAACTTTTGTTATGAAGTCATGGCTCTTAAATGACCCAAACAGAATTTTTGAAAATTAACATAATATTTAGCAATTTCAAACTGAGCCCAATGTCGTGACGAAGCCTAATTTTTAAGAAGATTTTTGAAAAAAAAATCTACTGAATTAAAATTTCCTGAGTATTCGGACACAAGGGTGAGAGTGGGTACGTTTTTCGTTTCATGATTTTTTGAGCATTTTGACATTATTTTTGAAAATTAATTTTTTTTTATGTACCCCCTTTTGCGTTGAGTCCTTTTCAAGGCGTAATTTTAATCGGATGGTTTCGAAATTTAAAACACATATTTGGATTCACTTTAAAAAAAAATCCTATTATTTTTGGTCAGAATCGGTCGCATAATCGATCCGGTAGGTCAGTTTATTTGCATTTTCTATTGAACAGCGTACAAGTCGTAATTTTCAATCGATAGGCCTGAAATTTGGTACACATATGTGTCTTAAGTAAAGAACAGTACCTACTAATTTTGGTGCGGATAGATTTGACGTTACGTCTGATAGGGGCGATTTTGTTGCAGTTCTAGCAGACTAATGGCTCTAAGAGGAGTAATTTTCTGGCTATAGTCACAAAATTTAGTACAGGTATTGATTCAAAGTATATCTAACATTTTTTTGAATTTGATTTTTATTGGTATTATGGTTCATCCCCTAAGGCTGTTGGATGTACTAACTTTTCATTTTATCTCAATAAAAGTTGCAATTTTCTTTCAACAATCAGAAAATTTGGTGTAAGCAATACTTTCCATGCAAGAACCAAACCTCCCAATTTTGGTTCTGATTGGTCAATTTGTTCTCAACTTATTAGCTGTTCAGTGTGATTTCCCCTCTTTTACCTTTCTGACAATTGTCCTGAAAAATTAATTTTCTAGCCTGCTTCGAGAAAACCACTCCTTTTAACATAAAACAAACACGATCTCAAGGAAAAGTCAATTTTCAAGATTTTTGAGTAGATTTTTGAATATTTGAACATAAATATACTAAAATCTCCGCTAATATTTTCGTATTCAGAACTTAGACAACTGCACTGAACTTTGTTTTGAAATGTAGGTTATTTTTTTCTCATATATAAGTGTTTTTTTTTTTATATAATCCACAATTCTTGTCACTGTAGGAATGAAAATCATCGAATAATTTCCTAACATTGTGCCTGCTAAAACTTTGAATAATTTTTTATTTCATAAAAAAATAATAATTTTTGACACATTCATAAAATATTTTGAAAACATGATACTTAATCAGTATATTTTTCCGCATGCATCGAATTATTGGGATATTGGTAATTTTTTTCAAAAAATATTAATATTTCTTATTATATTACTTTATTAGAAGAATATTTGTGATACAGGTAATTTTTAAGTGAAGAAAATCTAGTTTTTCTTAAGAAGCTTGTTGCCCAAGAGTTTTTTTAATTCAATCTATTTTTTTTTTTTTTTTTTTTTTTAATTCTATTCCTCTACCGAGATTTAGACCCGTTTCATCGCAGGAGTTTTTACTATTCAGAAATTTCAATTTTTTCAGATTCCAAATTTCGAAAGGCAAGGAGTTAGGATATCTTTTTTGTGGGATGAGTCGTCATTTATGTTTTTTGAGGCCCTGAGTTTACATTTTTAGTTCATTTAGGAATTAAACCATTCATTAAGCATCCTGTCACCACAAAATTCAGTTGAGTTTTTTTTTTTTTTTGATATGTAAACATATTGGCGATCGGTCGATGGTAGGGGCTGAATGAAAATTACGATTGTCAGATTTGCATAACTCGTAACTCTGTAACTCTCATTCGTGTGTGCTACATGATGTGTATGTGTGTGATTGTGAATGTGCGCGTTACACACACTCACAATTACACTATTTTGTTTAGTACATCAATCCTTCATCAGTATTCTACCTCCCGCCGAACTTACACTTTTTTTAAAAATTAAATGATACATTGTCGAATAATTATGTTTCCTGAGGTGTTCAGCTCATATTTATAGATAATTTTTAAATTTAACCACTTATTGGTACCCTTTAATCCTAAAATGGTTGGTTGCAGATTTCACTTCTCACATGTGTGAAGTGGCCCAGAGGCAATTTTTCTTTTTTTTTTGGGGTGGGAAGAAGGTGGGATCGTTCTTTGTAACCTACTTTGCTACACTTACGGTTACGGGGTTCGCTCGCAACCCCTTGGATATTATTATAATTCAATTTGAATAGATAGACTGATGTTTTACCGCTTTACCTACTCTAATTTATTTTAAATTATATTCGTTAGGTAGGTACTTGTGAAGGCCAACCAAATATTTTTCATTATCGTACATACAGTCACTGTGGATTCAGAACTCTACACCTGGGTACATGTTCGGATCCAATTGATATAATCTCCTCTTTTTTTTGAAGTCAGTTAAAAATCTCTGACTTGACTTTTTCCAATCGAAGCATGGACGCTGCCAGAAATTTTTCTACTGGTGAACATATAGGTATTTAGACCTTAAAAACAAATAGGATTGAACAATTCAATTACCAAAATAGACTACAGTTTTTTTTGGTTTTTTTTTTATTATTTCCTCCCGATGATGTTGCGGATTTTTCCAACGTTTCCTCTCTCTTTCGTAACCGTGGTTCGAAGCCAAGGAATACTGCATATATAATATTAATCAATGCAAATATAATCTTTAATCGTGTATTTTAAAATAATTTTCATTAAAAATTCGCAAATACTTATTATAAGCTTTTATTATACTCACTACTGCGATTTTAAAATATACCAATACCGCAAGCCAACCTTCTGTAACGAAATAAAATTCATTTCGCATAAAGCTGAAGCCAAAAAATAAATAAAAATAAAAGCTTATCTTTTGAAAATTTGTTTTTAATCTAAAATTATTTTGTAGAATACCAACTGATACAGTTTTATCACGCCTGCGAATACAGCACACAGAAGACTAAACGTCTTTTAGAAGTACATTACACATTCAAAAGTGAGATGGAAGAATTAATCACACTCCATGGTTTCGGATCAAATGAACGTGACATTCGTCTGTGGGATATATTGTAATATCACGAAATTTATCGCTATCTATAACATTTTTAGTCATTTCTTTGGCTCTTAGCCAGAGTAAAATCCCATAAGGGTAAACCGCAAACCAGGGAAGGAAAAATTTTTTGTAAATAGTAAATTATGTAAAATAAATTTTTTTTATTGAAAATTTTTATTAAAAATTAAAAAACCTCGTTAATGGGCTTCTTTCTTTTTTTAAAATTCAGAAAAAAATTGAAACTTCTGCCAGGGGGCAAAGAGGGTTCCCTGGAGCGTTTCACCCTGCCCCCTGTCTGGCTACGAGCCTGTCATTTTCTATAAATAACTAGTAAATATTTATGTTTTATACTACTTATAGCTACGGCTTCGATTTACCCAACACTACTCCAAAAGGTTATCGAGTCGTATACGTTGGTTTAAGAGATGCTGATCCAGCACAGTATACGTTTGAAGGATACATAGCCATGCACGTTAAACTTATGTTAACCTTACTCATGGAACAAGGTTTATGTGCTGGATACTCATCAATACTGGACTTCAAAGGATACGGCTTTTCTCACGTCACCAAAATTAATTTGACCAATTTGAAGAAATTCATGTTCCTGGCTCAGGTATAATATAGCGACACAATTATTATTTAATCGTCATATCGAAAAATAAGAATTCAACAATCACTGGAAAAAACAATTGTTGAGATTGTAGGTATGCATAGAAGCTCTAGTCATGTCCACTATGTCTACCTCAAAATTCGCAGACTTTAGAACAGCTATTATACTATCACATACGTAGGCTATTGAAGGGCGTAGCCTAGTAAGAGCAAAGATTTCTAGAAATGGTGCGAAATATCGATATTTTTTCGTATCGATATTTTTCCCAAACCCAATTTCCCACCAATAATTGATAATTCGACTACACAATATAGGTCTGTTCTTTTCGCCAAAAAAAAATTAAACTCACTTAATGGTAGGCTCAAAATGGAGACAGAAAAGTGAAAAAAAAAAAGTGGAAAAAAAAAGTGAAAAAAAATATCCACTTCTCTTACGATAAAAAAAAAAAAACGTTTTAAGAGAAACTGTAAGCATAATAAAATTAAAAAAAGCTTATAAAAAACGAATTTTTAAAAGATAAGCTTTTATTAATTTTTTTGGCTTTAGCATCATGCGAAATAAATATTATTTCGTTGCGGAAGGTTGGCTGCAGTATTGGTGTATTTTAAAATCGAAGTAGTGAGTGAAATAATAGCTTATAATAAGAACAAATATAATCAGTTATCAGCCAACGAATTCCCAATTCATCGTATGCGAAACAGTCAGAATTTTCTCGCACTTTTTCTACACCTCCTTTTCGATTGGTGCAGAAAGTTTGTGTCGTAGTCCTTTCAGAAAAATTACCATTTTCGAAACGTCGTTGACATTTTGGTAAGAGCCGGCAATCGAGAAAACAAAAACAAAAGTTTCAATGAAGTTTGGGCTGGTTGGAAAATCACTAAAATTTTCAGGCTAATTAAAACTTTTTTTTTTTTTTGGTTTTCTCGATTTGAAGTTTGCGCTCGTTGGAAAATGACTAAAATTTTTAGGCTAATTGAAACTTTGTTTTTGTTTTAATTCGATTGCCGGCTCTTGCCAAAATGACGTAGACCGATTGAAAATGAATGAATTTTCTAAAAGGACAACGACATATTATGCATCTTTTACACTTTTCTCGGAACTAGGTTTGCACTAAATTCCAAAGTACGCCAATACGTTGCACTACGTCCCAAAAAAACACAATTTTAGAACTAGGGCAAGAACTTTTGCTCTCTTTTGGTCAAAAGAACAAACCTATATCCATTGTTAAAAGATAAAATCTTTGTAGTTCGTTAAAATAAAACTTACAAATGCCATTACAGTTGTGTTGGAATATTCGAATATCATTATAAGTAACTTCGAAATTTCAGCAGTAGCCAAAAAGTATCGATATTCCAGAGGAAAATATCGATAGGTCTCGATATTTTTTACACCACTATCTTTTAGTAAGATGTGAAGCACCAAGTTCCTCAGTGACTTGCTATTTGCATCGTGTGTTGATTTTTGTGGACGGTCAATACAGTGAATCGAGTGAATCGAATCACGAACATGGGCTAAATATGGGTTGTGAGCTCGAAAATTTGTATTTTGTTTATGTACAAATTATGGTACCATTTTATTTACACAGTTTATTGAATAATTTCTGTTTATTTTGTAAAAAAAAAAAATAACAAAGTGCATACTAAAGAAAATTGATGTAAAACGTAATTATCCGGACAAAGGGTGTCCAAAAAAGCATTATCGTTATCTTTATCACTACCAGGGCAAGTTTTTTTATGTCGCAAAAACACCGTTTTATGCACATAAAATATTCGTTTATAGAGGTTCAAATATGTCCAAAATATGTCACACAAACAAAATATGTCGAAATATACATTATTGGTATCGATACAGAAGATTCGAAAAGCAACAATAAACGAAGAAAATAAATTTATTTTTCAGTAACAGTAAGGCTACGATTCGAGGCAACAATCAAATGTTTTTTTAAATTGTTAGCAGTGAAACATCGCCTATTATCTCTTAGTAAACTTTTCAAAATACTAAATGAATGCTCGATTTCACAAGAAACGATTGGTGTATAAGTAAATTGCGATAAATCGGTAGGGGACATGTGTTTAAATTGAGGACATGAAGCGATTATCTCAACATTCTGATTCACAAGAGCGTAAAAAAATTTTTAATCAAAATTTTCATTGTTTCCACTTGCAAAACGAACAAAAATGGTTAAATATTCCCAAAATATGCCCTAAAGCCAGTTTTACCCATTTATTGTAAAATATGTCAAAATATGTCAGATAAAATTAGGCTCAAAGTTCTCAGAATATTCTGATTCATGAAGATATTGTGAAAATTTTTAAAGAGTATAAATGGTAACAATTTGTAATGTATTACATAAAAAAACTTTCCCTGATCCATTACCTATTCATTTCCAGCAGTTTTTTTTTTTTTTTTTTTTTTTTTTTTTTTTGTTTCTTCCCGCAAGGTAATTCAAATACATTACGGGAATGAGGAGGAAAAATTGAAAGGTTGTTGTTAAATTCAATAAAATCAGCCATAAAGGCATACATATCACTATGAGCTTTTTTACAACTTTATCTTCATCTTTAACAGAGTTAACATTGACGAGAAAAGAAGAATTATAAATATTTTTCGAAAGTTCACGATGTGCGATGGCATTATATTTTCCAAATCTTAAATAACAGAATAGTCTTACTTTGTTTGTATCTGGAAGAAACGAAGAGAATCGATATCGAGAATGATAAGAGTGGTAACCAAACCTCCCATCCAGATGATTCATTTTACGAATGTCGGATCGAGACGCGATGCAAATAGCAATTCCCAGTTCCTCTTTTTTCCTTTAATTTCTTCTTTTCGATTTATCTCGCCGTCACGTTGTATATTGAGCGATTCATAATTTTATTTTCCTTGGTTCTTACAATTTTATTATTTCGTAGCCCTTAAATAATAGAATATGCATTTTTGCTTCTTTTTGTGGTGATGCTTATTTGAGAACTGTTTCGTGCAGTCTTCACTGCTAGACAGGTATAATTGGGTTCATAATTCTTATTTAGCAATGCGATTGAGTTATTATTTGCACGTGACATAGGTGGTAATAACGTACCGTAAGTTAAAATAACGTATTCACGAAGATAGTGCAAGTCGAGTCAACTTAGATCCTGGACTGACTATGTAGTAAACCCGTAGCGCCCATTTGGGTAATGCAGGCATTGCCCGTGCGAGTAAAATGTGAAAAATTTTTTATTTTCCTCCAGGACCCACAGGTGGGAGAGAAAATCTAGCTATTTCCCCTAAAAAACATAAAAAAACATTTTTCTCGCTATAGTCATGCCTTCTCTGAAATTTTAGTTGCCTGTGTTGGAAAAAGGATTTCGCTAAGGGCCTGCTACGTAGGCATGCATTGGTTTCTCTAATGGGAATCTTATGTGATACGGTACCTATCACATTCTGACCGTATTCTCTCAGTGACTTGCATATTTTGTCTCTTTTATATCATCAAATAGGCCTGTCTACCTACTATACGCGGATTTAAGGGGGTAATGAAGAGGCTCAGCCTCCTAGAATAGATATTTAACCCCCATGATATTCTTTTTAAAAATGTTGTATACAAGGGGCAGAGGTAAGTAATACTGAGCAAGAAAACCCTGCAAAAGCATAATTTTTTGAGAGAAGTACACGTTTTAGTTCCATTTTGGAAGAAGAGGGGTACTTTAAGCTACCTGAGATCGAAAAAAATTCATCACTCTTACTTGAGACCTATTTGATAATTTGCTGACTGGGTTGGGGGGGGGGGTAAGATACATCTTTGGAAAACAGAGTTAGGGTACAGATAAAACCTGACTGAGACTTGGCCCTCCACACGCTATATGATTGATATTCGCCAACGCTACCTAATAATCACTTTAAAATTCATCCATCGACCATATTCCACGGCCTGGAAACATGAAAACTCGAACCGATTTTATTTTTCCACCCGCATCGCCCATCAAAATATTAATTATATCTACTGGCCAACTAACTTTTGCAGGAAACTTGTCAGATAAGAATGAAAGAAATACATCTTGTGAATGGCCCTGGTATTATAGAAAAACTGATGATACTGGCGCGACCGTTTTTGAAGAAAGAACTGATGGACATGGTTGGTCGACGAGATAAACACGATATTGTTAATTATAAGTTAATTAGACCAATGCGTCTGAATCAGTTCGTTCAATTTTCATGGTTTTACATTCATTCCAGATACGCGTGCACACAGATATGAATAAATTATACGATCACTGCGGAAAAGAAAACATTCCAGTGGATTTGGGTGGCACATTGCCCCAAACCAGAGAAGAATTGAACGGTATGTTGAAAAATAAAAAAAGCTCTTGCGCAGTGAGCTTTGCAAGAAAAAGTACATTTTCTTTGTTTAAAAATCACCTCTATTCGTCAACATTCTTCTAATAAAATAATATATAAAATATTTATATTTTTTGCAAAAAACTAACAATATCATACAAATATGATGCATGCCGTAAAATAATATACTGATTCGGTATCATATTTCAAAATATTTTAAGAATGAATTTTTAATTTTTTTGTCAAAAATCATTGTTATTTCTTTAAATGAAAAATTATTCCAAATTCTAATCAGCAAGATTTTAGGAAGTAATTCGATGGTTCTTATTCCTGTAGTAATAAGAATTGAAAATTATATTACAAAAAAAAAAAAAAAAAAAAAAAAAAAAACAATTATATGTGAAAAAAAAGCTTTAACGCAGCAATGCTTCGCTAGAAAACCCAGTTTGCTGATGGAAATAGAGATAGAGGTAGAGATGGGAATACAGATGAAGACGGAGATAGAGATGGAAATAGAGATATTATTTTAAAAATTGTACAAAATAAAATAGATATATTAATTAATATTTATATCGATATGAATTGACATTTATACGGATAGTAATCAATATCTGACAAACATATTGATAAATCGATATTTCATTGATAGTTTCAGTTACAGAAATTACAAAAAACTGTTGCTGGTTACCCATATCTTCAATAAAAATATCGATTTATTGATGTTTTATCGCTAAAAACTGTTTTTTTAGAGTTTTTTGTTTTCCAGTTTTCTCAAAAACTAATGAACCTATGAGAACCAAACTTCTTTCAAACCATGCCAATACAATATCTATTTTTTGTAGAAATTTCAGTCCTATCTGTTGGTTAGTGTTTTTAAAACCGTGAATAAAATTTTTTTGAGCAATTTTCTTCTCAAGTTTTCTCGAAAAATACTGAATTAATAGGCACCAAACTTCTGAGAAACGTGTACCGACATAAGAAGAATCTAACGTGAAAATTGCAGCTGATCTCTTTTGTCATTTTCTCAGAATCTTGGATAACGACTTTTCCAGGAACGTCTTGTTTTCCAGTTTCATCAGAAACTAATTTGTCGTAATAGACAAAACCTTTTTTCAGATCTGCTTCAATACCTATTAAAACTATTTTTCGTAAATATTTCACTCCTATTTGTTTGGCAGTTTCCTCAAACCTGTGAACAAAAAATTTTAGGCGATATATATATATACATATACTTATGAAAAATTAGGTCAAAATAAGAAAATAGTACCAATCGATTTCTTTTCTCATGAAACGGAAGATTTTCATCTTCTTCAACCTTAATCCTTTTGTGAGGTCAATTTTAATACTACGTTCGCTAAAATTCGTTTTTCCAGAGATTTTTTGTTTCCAATTTTCACGAGAACTGCGAAACCGACGAGCACCAAACTTCTTTCAAACCTGCTTCCATACAATAGTTATCTTTTGTATAAATTTCAATCTTATCTGTTCCGTATTTTTCTTAAAACTGCGAACACAAAATTTTTTCCAGCAATTTTTCTCCTCCAATTTTCTCGAAAACTACTACATTAATATGCACCAAACTTCCAGGAAATTTTTATCAACATAAGAAAAATCTATTGCAAACATTTAAGCCTGATCCCTTTAGTCATTTTCGCATAACCCTACAAAAACGACTTTTCCAGAAATTTTTTGTTTTCCAGTTTTCTCAGAAACTGAACAACCAATAGACAAAAAACTACTTTCTGATCTGCACTAGTATAAAAACTACCTTTTGTGAAAATTTCAGCCATATCCACTCGGTACTTTTCTAAAAACTGTGAATCCAAAATTTTTGGTGATATATATATGTACATACACATATACATTAAAAAAAATTAAGTCAAAATGAGAAAATGGTAACGATCATTTTCTTTTCTCATGAAATTAAAAATTTTCATGACGCCCGTCCCTAACACTACAATGATGTTGACGCATCCATCCTGCAATAGTCTTGTTCGTTTTATATACACTTTTTTTTTTTTCTTTTTGATTATAATACCACACTTTCCACGGACTTTCCATATTTTTTCAATCTTTTTCCTATTTCTTTATAAACCATCATGTACAGAAACATGAATATTCACGTTTCTGTACAATTCTCTTGGTTTCTTCTTTCTTTCCTTGGTTTTTCCTCAACATCTTATCTTTCCTTATACTATATTATATTTCATTTCTCCTACCAAATTCGTCTGTCCGTGGAATAGTCTCTCAATGTAATACATATCTATCTCTGTACTGGTTTTCCATACCCCTACTTAATTTGTATTTTTTCTCTTGTTAAAAATAATCCATTTGTGAGTGCTTCAGTGCACAGTTTGTTTTCTCTCTTTGAAGTGGTAATATGTATTTTAAATGACGTCTAAACAGATGAATTTTTTATTTTATTAAACATGAAAAGTGAATCAATCATGTGTTGAAATTTTCTCCTTGGGCAAATGGGTTGACTTTAGTGATATTTCCTTGCGTTTTCGACCAAGAATGTCAATCAAGTAAGTGAAAATCCATGGAGATCAAAAAACCTATGGTTTATAGATATAAAAATTTTTGTCTATGCATGGTATAAATTCGGGTCAAAGGACACCTGGCAGGCTATCTGGTCAGGCAGTGGTAATTCTGTGGCCACTGTCCTTTGTGTATGAATATTCCAAAGTCCATGGTTATGTGTTTTAAAAAAGAAAGCTGGCCTAAAGAATTTTGTAGGGACTGAAGGAGGATCGCTGTAGAGGCCCCCCCTGGCATACCACAATGTCAATTTTAATACCCCATTTGCAAGAAAACTGTGTAAAAATCTCCACATTGCAAAACGAAGTATAGTGCAGTTGTCTACCTTAGAGAACACGTTCAAATCTAGTGTGCGGAAGCGGGCAGGGGGTTGGGCGAAAATTGATTTTTTGCTGAGATCAGGTTATTTTTAGTTTAAAACAAAAGTTTTTCTCGTTCATTCCTGGAAAATGAATTTTTCAGGACCATTATGAGAAGGTAAAAGCAGGAAAATCACACTAAATAGGTAATTTGGGAAAAAATTGATCAATAAAATCCAAAATCGGTAGGTCTGGTTCTTATACGAGAGGTACTGTTTGTACCAAATTTCGTTACTATTGAAAAGAACTGCAACTTTTATTGAGATAATATGAAAAATTATCACCTCCAACAACCCCAGAGAATGAATCATAATACTAAAAACCAAATTTGAAATCCTGTTAGATATATTTTGAGTCAGTACCTGTACTAAATTTTGTTATTATAACTTGAAAATTACTTTTTTTAGAGCCATTAATCAGCTAAAACTGTAACAAAATCGCCCCTATCAAACGTACCGTAAAACCTATCCGCACCAAAATTGATAGGCACTGTCCTTGACTTAGAACACATAAATATACCAAGTTTAGGCCTATCGATTAAAAATTACGACCTGTACGCTTCTAAATAAAAATGCATATAAACTCACCTAACAGACGATTTTTTTCCTTCTTTGTTGAGAAAAATTCATTTTCAAACATAATTCTATGGGGGGAGCTTGATGAATCCCAATGTCACCATTATTAATTCACTGAAATTGGTAATTCGTTTTGAAAAAGATTCTGAAAAAGTAGACTGACAATGTTGCTGAAATTTTAGTATTAGAGGTTTTTTGGTATGAAAAACCGGTTTCAAGTTTAAGAAAATTCGTTGAACAGAAATATGACTATTCATCAGCAATAAGTAATAATAACAGTTATAGCTGTGAAAAATTCACCTACAATGGACATTTTTAGATCTGCAATCTGCATATCGTCAAATTTTGTGATTAATGCTAAATAAACATAACGAATTCAAAATGTCACGTACTAAATCTCGATTTCGAATGTCCGTAGTTGATAATTTGACATTGGTTTGTATTATATAATTATTATTTTATTAGATTTGAAATTTGGATATTGTATATTTTAAAATATGGTTTTTTACATTTTAGTGTCGGTACTTACGATAGTTATATCGACTATGACACTTATCCGAGCAAAACTCGATGAACCAGATCCTATTTGGTTGATATAACTTACCTAGGTACCCATCTCATCTTTTATTTTGAAAGAAATCGCTAATCTCTACACCATTAGCCTATTTCTTCTTCATCTTTCTCAATAATTTTTTTTTTTCAATTTTCTAAATCAAAAATGACGAGTAATATTGACCACTTTCTTCCATTTTTCATGTTCTATTATTTGAATGCGAAGACGATATCAAAAAACGGATGACTTCTTTGTCGACCATCGTTCAAGAAGAATTCGAAAAACGTACAAATGAAACTCTCCGAACGGCCAGTAAACAAAACGATTTCTCCACATCATATGGATCATTCAAACAGATTTCGATTGATTAACCTCAGATTAATTGGTAGAATAAAGTAGAAAATTAAAATTTTCCAATCCAACATCGTGATGTTCATAATATGTTATTATTTCGCTCAGATGAGTAACCTGTCGTTCAGTTGTATCCTACAGAAAGCTATCGAAAACTAACAATACAGTAAGGTTTAGCTGAACTAGGAAAAAATTAAGTTTAGGTGCCTGTAAGCCTACATATATATATTTTTTTAATGAAACTAGCAGCCTTTAAAACATATTTGAACATTTGTATGGACAGGTAATTACCTACTTACCTAGGTACCCGTTAATCGGAATACTCAATTCCATGGAAACTTATAATCTTTTTACATTTCTCTCTTTTCATTCGAGATCCCTCATTCATCAAAATCACATCATCCATGAACAACTTGTTAAGCTAATTTATGATTTTTCAATATTTTTTTATTTTAATTCATATAATACCATCAATATTGTATTTTCCTGGAGTTGAATTTTTTTTTTTTTTTTTTAAATATATTGGGTACTTTAGCATTCTCAATTTAATTACCAACCTGAAATGTATGAACTATTTTCACTAAAAAATATAATATTTAAAAATGGATGTACCTATACCTGGTATTTATCTTACTAATAAATTGGTGAATTAAAGTTATAAATTTAAATTGCTTGATTACAATTTGCATTAACTGCTCCACTGAGTCAATTACGAACTTAAAAGTTAAAAAAAGACATGGGTGAGTCTGCCAGAAAAAAAGTTGATAATGAAAAATTACGCGTAATTTTTCAAAAACAATTGCCGATCACGAATAACCTTCGATTAACTGCTCGCAGGCTTGGTTTATGACTGATTGATGATTATAAATTTTACAGTCCTCTGTATATTTTAATTATTTTGGTTTCATTTCCATTGAAACCGCAGATGAAATGATTTAATTATAGTTTATTTCCATTAGATGTTAAATTCATGCCTACGTTGTGTAATCTTTCCTTTTTTGTTCATAAATAATGTACCAAAAAAAGAAAAGAATATAGTATCAAGTTCATCATGAAAGATGACGTATTTTCCATAGTGAAAATATGCGGGAATTTATTTCGTTTCAAAATGTTTAATGGAAAACCCCAAAAACTTTTTTACATTAGGAAAATTTTCAATAAATAATTACAAGTTTGTTACTGTGGAATACCTTGTCGTGAGAGATATTCTCACCAGAAGGAAATTCAACAGAATTTAAGCGTGTTCAGCCACTTCGTACAAACGTACAGGTAAGCCAGAACCAGACCGAACACTGGCAATTTTAGAGCCAGTTCGGGCGGTTTTTATACGGCTTATTTGCACGCACACAAACACACGTACGTAAGATAATACGTACGTCGGTGAGGGCGGCCAGGTCGCATCATCCCCTATCGTGATAAGAGATGGCTGGCCAGTTCATGTACGGATTGTGACATTGTTCGGTGATGTCACAATTTGGTACTCGTACATTACCTGTATGTACTTGCAGGTAATTACGATCGAACGTATTTTGTGTTTGGTTTAACGTCGTACAGACAAATAAGTTGGCCTGCCCTTTGGGGCGGCGACTGTCGTCGAGGGGTCCGAGCCCCTTACCTCATACTGTTGAGTCCCCACAGTTACTAAACATGCCTACCTGTCTATCTTTTTGCTTTAATATTTCTAAAGCTCCAATATTATACATCAGTAAAGATGACCTCTGAGATAAATTTATTTCGATGAAGCCCTGTTTGAAGTATTCGACAGAAAAATTTTTTGTGCATCAGATAGGATAAGGAAACTAATTTTGGGTATTAAATAACGTCTTATTTAAAAAATATATTGGGTTCCTTGTACTTATGCTGACCACTGATAATTATTCGAAGACTGAAATTTATGATACAGAACAGAATTTCTGATGTGTAGGTAAATAGAAGTTAGATCAAAACCATAATTTATTGAATGGTTGTGAGTCCATAAATATGATTTCATATTCTCATAGCCTTGCTTTCGTTGCAAATGGTAACTTGAATAAACTGAAGAAAGATTTCATGTTGATTAATCCAGAACTGCAAATCATATTTACACATTTTTATAGTTAGGTGGGGGGAGAAAAAAATAAAATGGTTGAGTAGGTACTTTTCATTTTTTTACTGACATTGGCTTTTAGTCAGCGTAACATATTACAATAGGTACTATATCTCTGACTTTTCAATGTCATTGGCTTTCTAGTTACATTAAAAATAGAAAACTATCGGTTTTCCAGCCCCATTTCTTACCATAAGCTCCATTATAAAACTACTAACAAATAAAATAAAAATTATTTTACAAAAATATTTAATGAGAGCATATCCACACAAGAAGGTAGTCATCAGATTATTTATGTGTTCCGCCACTGCGTATGTAAACACATATGGGAGAGCCAAAACCTGGGCAAACACTGGTAATTTTAGAGCCGGTTTGGGTGGTTTATATAGGATCTCTTTTTCATGCACACATACACATATATGTAATAAATACATATGTCTGTGTTTAAGGGAAGTTTATCGTTTCTTATCATGATAAGGAACAACAGACAGGTTCACTTATTGAATTGTGACATCATCGTAATTGTCTGATTAGTCACATTTTGGTTTTCGTACATTACTTGCAAGGAATTGCAAATAATTACATGTTTTAACGTCATCGAGACAAATAATAAGCCAGCCTTTCAGCGGCGACTGATGTTGAGTGGTGCGAGCCCCTAATACCTTATACAAGTGTTATGTCCCCTGATTTAATTCCACCAACATTTTGTTTCAAGTACCTACCCATTTACAGGTTGTTTCTTATGTGCATAAAGTAAGCAAAATAACTGTATGATTTTTCAGGGTATCATAACTATATAGTTTACAAAATATTCAACATTAAAGGTTTAGAGAACGAATCGACTTGTTGTACTCTCAGTACTATCTGGAAAAGAATGTGTCACAATTACAATAAATAATAAAAATATAATTTTTTGACTTATTTATCCACTTACTGTTTAGCCTATGCAGGAAAGATTTTATCTCTATCAATGCAAATAACAAGAAACAACGTTCAGAAAAAAATTCGGAATTTTTTTGGTAGGAGCTGACTGGGAGGTCCTCACTAGATGGAAAAACCCTTTCGACTATACAGGGCGCTTTATGAATTGTTCCTCCAACCTGAAATGTGGATACAACCGATACGACTAAGAAAAAGCTTCCTCTTACGATTTCCCCTATCGTCAATATTTATTTTCGAAATTTTGGTAGCCAGAAGGGCTGAAAAGTCTAAAAATTTGGAATCATCCAATTGTAAAATTTAAGAAATCTAGTTTGGGAAGGGAGTGAACGGTTGGGTGGAAGTTTCTCAATTCAACAATACAAATTCGCCTTATGGCAATCGATCGAAGTGAGCAGAATATGATGTGGAAGTTCCTCAACTCCACAATGGATTCTATCCTCATTGAGTGGCTCACGGTTCAATTGCTCCAGTAAGTAGATACCTACAAGTAGAATAGGTATTCGTTTAAATTTAAATTTTACTTACCGACTTCAAAAAAGGAGGAGGAAGTTATTAATTCTATTTTTTTTTTTGTTTGTTCCAGCATAATTTCTCAAACTGAACACAGATTTTGATAAACTTTTTTTTGTATGATGGAAAATGATCCCACGTTGGTCCCATTAAATTTTTTTCGGAATCGTTGAGACGGTTTTGGAGTTATCTTTAAATAAATAAACTGCTACTTTTGAAGTACCTAATATTGCCGCTAACGCTAGAAACGAAAAGTCACTGGAAAAAAATTTTTTTTTAGATAGAAATAACTTAAAAAAAAAGCAATAAAAAATGGACAAGAAGTGAAAAATAATTCTTTTAAAATTTCTCCAGCAAGATCTAGGTGTAAGGAATGGAATTATTGAACTCAGCGCTCTTTTCTTTTACCACATGTAGGTAGGCTTTATATTTATGTCAGTTTCTTCAGCTTTATGACAAAACTTCTTAATTTGCTCCGACTACAATAATTCCAGTCCCTAGACCTAGATCTTGCTGGAGAAGTTTTAAAAGAATTATTTTTCACTTTTTAGCGCATTTTTTATTGATTTTTTTTTATTTCTTCTTATTCTGCTGACATGCTATAAAATTGTAACTGATGCGCTATACTTGACCATAACTAGCTGATTTTTGAAGAAAATATAAATTTTTCGTTATTACATTGTTAATAATTTGATATCATCTCCATTCGAAATCAAAGATTAAAATATAAATTTTTTCATTCACTTTTGAAGTAGGTTTTCTTTAAAAAATCTACTTATTAAGCTTGGTACGGTATTAACCCCCAGGGTTGTGAGTGGGTACGTTTTTCGTTTCATTGCCTCAGGAAAATGCTGGCACCAATAACTCAAATTCATATATACATAAGTCAATTTCTTTTTCCCATCGTAAAGGTGACAATTTTTCTTCGATAATCACGAAGTTTTGTACGAATATTTATACTAACCTAAAGACCAGACCTATTGATTTTGATCTGGATCGGCCGGACGGTGCTTCCGGTATCATCATTTATTGTTTTTATTTTGGCTATAAAATGCTCAATCTTTCATCAATAGCTACAAAATTAGGAAAAAATATTTATTTTAATTCATTGTAAAACGCTACCAATTTTAGCGCGAATTGACTGTTTTATATTGGTCGTAAAATGCGGAATTTTGGAACTATATACCTATGCACTAAATTTGAAACAAATATTCATTATAATTTATTGTAGCATGCTACTAATTTTGATACGGATCGACCGGATGGTACTTCCAATAGAGCTTTTAGTGTATGGAAAATACAGCTATTGCATTCAGTGCACTGACGGGACCTGGAGGTGGGACCTGTGGAAAAGCGCCGATTCTGAGTCGTAGATCACGAATATATAGGTAACTCAAATTCTCCGGTACACTATATATATATATATATATATATATTTCCACTTTTTGCTCATTTTAGAACTTTTTGGAAGTCTGTGAACCCTTTGCTGTTCGATATATGACAATGAAACTTGGGATAGTGTTAGAAGCACGCCTGGGCTATACATTCGTGTTAAAATTTTTGAAATTCATTCGTTAGTTTTTGAGGAAGGGGTTCTCAAAATGTTGCAAACCCAGCATGTTGTCATTACGATAACTCCCGTAAATTTGTAGATTTTGGCTTGAAGTTGTTATGGTAGTTTTGGACTATTTGGGACTGGTTTGGTATTGAATTTGAGCGAAATCGCTTGACTGGATTTCGAATGGCAGCCATTACAAATTTGACACTTTTTTAAATTATTTTGGCATTTGTTGGGAGTCTGTGGAGCCTCCGCTTTTTGACTTATGGCAATTAAACTTAAGATAATATTAGACGACTTTATGGAATACACATTCATGTTAAAATTTTTGAAATTCATTCGATAGTTTTTGAGGAAGGGGTTTTCAAAGTTTTGCAAACCCACCACGTTGTCATCACAATAATTCCCGTAAATTAAAAGATTTTTGCTCGAAATTTTTATGATAGTTGGAAACTATTAGGGACTGGTTTGGTTTTGAATTTGAGTAAAATCAGTTAGCTGGTTTTTGAATGGCAGCCATTACAAAATTTGACACTTTTGGAAAATACACACTTACTGCAGTTGATGCACGGTAGAGATATTTTTTTTTTTTTTCTAATTTGCCTGAACTTTTTACAAAAATTAACCACATGTTCATGTTTTCTTCCTTTTTTTTTTGTATTATTATTTTGTAACTTTATTGTATTTCTTTGGTTTTAATTGAAATTATATGATTATTTACCATACTTTATCATCTTAATTAATTTTTCGTTTTAAGAAATAATGCTTTTAAATTTCATATTGTGTAATATTTTGTCAGCAGCTAACAAATTTAGAATAATAATAACATACCACTAACGCATGTAAACTTACAGACAATTAAACATAATTCTTTTTCTCGAAAACCTACTTTTTCTAGCTAGGCTTTCTGCGCTAGAGTTTTTTTGGTATACTGATGAATTTTATCAAACTTCTCCAGCACCCTCCGTGTAATGTTCTGCAGCAATATTTCATAGGTACTGACCTGCGTATTATACATTTTAAAACATTTTTGTATAGCCATACCTTGGAAGAGTGAAGGAAAAAAATGTGATAAAAATGGGCTTCAGTTTTTGACAAAATTCCTGAAACCTTTTGCACTGTACGAAACTTACGCCTTTCATTTCTACAAACTGTCGTCAAATTTACGAAACGCCTTCTGTAAGTGCCTATACCATAA
Source organism: Ericerus pela (assembly GCA_011428145.1). Taxonomy (NCBI): domain Eukaryota; kingdom Metazoa; phylum Arthropoda; class Insecta; order Hemiptera; family Coccidae; genus Ericerus; species Ericerus pela. The sequence continues at coordinate 732,593 of WOFM01000170.1, forward strand.
TTTAGAAAGTGAAGTTACAAATCGACCCTGCTGCGGAAAAATTATTTTTACTAACCACCAAGGTTACATCAATGTTATAAAAATTCTGAACGACATTGTGCACCTCTCTTCATTGTTTACCACCAAGGTACGTACAAAGCTAACTTCAAGGCTTTTGTTATCGTCAATCATAATTTATTCGAAATTTATTTTACAATTCAACCAAACGATAATATTATTACGTTGCTCATGTATGATACATTTCGCGGCTCCAGGATTTATTATTTTGTTTTTCGAAATGTAAATTACCGTTTGTATTTGCCCGTCTACTTATTATTATGAATTATTGTCTCTCGAATTGAAATTTCGACTAGCGCTGGAAAACCCCGCGAACTTTCGGCTATCTTACATTCGTAATTTTGTTTTGCGAATTGCAAAAATCAAATTGACGCCATTAATATTATACTCTGCGAAGAATTTTTTTTCAACGAAAAACATGAAAGAAGAAAACTAAGAATAGGAATAACGAACGTATCATATTTTATACGACAAGTAGGTAAAAAAAAAAAAAAAAAAAAAAAAAAAAAAAAAAGCTAAAAAATATGTTGAGTGTTTCAGCTTATCTTCACAATTGACTCATATTTCATTTTATGTTTGCCTCTCACGTTACACAGTGCTACAATTATTTTTCAATTTTTGCAAAGATTTCTTTCTTCTTTTTTTTTTCTATACGCGCTAAGTGATGATTTTTTTCTTCCATTCATATAGAAATATTTAAAACTCAAACAAGCGTCGGGCCATTGAAAAACTCATTCGATTCTGCAGTTATCATAATTTTCGATTTAGACGTAGTATAATGAGTTTTTTGTTGAATACCTGCGATGCCGAATACAGCAAGAATTCTAAAATAAATAAAGATGACGTACTACAGCTTATGGACTGGGTCGAGAAACAATCGCACATGCCGAAAGTCTCAGGTAGACCTTTTTTTATTTCTTGTATTTTTGTATTTTTACATTTTTGAAGAATGTACCCGAAGTGGCCACTGGTGATTGTATTATTTTTCATAAAATTAAAGAAGCCGTGGGCGTGAGCCAGCTCATAGAATTTCCAGGCCTTGTACGAAATTGAAGAGCGTTTTTCCAAAACTCGATAAGTCACATTTTTGAAATTTTGAGATTATGGTGGTAATACCTATTTAGGCATGGGTTTTATCGTCTGGTAACACTGGCAGCATCCTATCTAGCATCGTTTTTGCGTAATGCTCAGTTGAAATTCAAATGTGTTTTTTTCGTTTTTCCAAAGGTTGATAAGTCCTTAATGGTACTACACTGTTTGCACCCAATTTGCCACTCAAGAGCTGTGAAAATTGCGTCTGGGACTTCCAACAAAATAGCTTTCAACTCCACGTCTCTGATACATACTTTGGTACTCATCAGCCTATGGAGATTATAAAAAAAAAAAAAATTCAGAAACAAACTAGTGTTGGCAGGACATAAACCCAAACTATTGAAAAATATCAGTGTTACTCCTGAAGCAAAAAAAAAAATGATATGTTGAAGTTTTTACCACTCTTAGACCTAATTACAGATGAGTCTGCTTACTTTAATCAGGCACTTACAAGAGTTGGAAAACAAAAAAAGGAGGTTATTAAAAGAATGAGAAAACCTACGACAATTGTGGAAAGTGAGGAGAATGGGGGTCTGGCATTATAATATACTATTATTTTTGTATTAAGTCTAATTTTTTCAAATAAATTACTATATTTCCAACCAAATTATATTAAAATAAAATTTGGATTTCTGGATTTTGTAATAAAGTTTTGTCAACCTATTTTTTTTTTTTTTTTTTTTTGAGGGAAGGGAATCCAAACCATTATTGTGTATGTTACTAGGTAAACTAATAAAAACTTGGACTCAGCATTATTTTCACCTCAATCTGACAACTTTTTACAAAATTGCCGTGCCAAAACTCGATAAGTCGACTTTTTTTTTTTTTACAGTCCTACGTCTTATACATTCAACATACAGTAATGGCTACAAGGGGTATCAGTGTGAGAAAGTTCAGTCTTGCTATTGCCACAAAATTGAAAAAAAAAAATTCTCATCCCTAATTCTGAGATAACTTTTTTTAATTATCTCGAAAAGAGTTTTTTGGACTTATCGAGCTTTGGAAAAACACTCTTCAATTAACATCAAGCTCAAGTTCAAGATGATTGATGTAGTTAAATCCATCGATATTTATGTTACTAAAAAAATGTATGATTCCCAGCGGCATAACTGAAAATAGTTTCCGAGGTGACTAACCAAGGGCCCAGAAAATTTTTGGAGCTCCTTTACAGCGAAAGGTAAGGGATTCATTCAAGAAGAAAATATTAGTAGTTATGTTTTTGGAAAATTTTAACTTGGTAAATTAAATAATTCATGGAGGCCAAATTTTGGCCACTCTTTTTCTAGGTGACCTGGCATCCCCCATTCACCTTTCGGTTACACCCTTGATAATCTCTCGTTCTAAGCATAAAATCCTAACACATCAGATTATCCGATGAAAAAAAAAAGATAGTGATATTAGCTATTATTATTATGTTGACAAACACAAAAAAATCACCAGTAGAATTAATCTTTCATCTAACTATCGGCCTGTTGAAAATATATCAAGTAAGTGGTGCCTTCTGTGTCCGGCGGTTGGCTTAAATCTAAAGATAACTTAGCTATTTATGTCTGACAGTCGATTGAAGATTCAGGAAATTAAATACACTTTTAAGATAGCATAATTATAGGTATGTCATAATATTTGTAGATTTTAGATACCCATACCTACAACTAGTGATGGTAAAGAGCAATTGCTTTTTTTTTAAATACTCAAGCATTTCAGAATTTGCTCAGCAAATGCTAGAAAAATAAATGCTTCACATTTAAAAGCATATGCTTAAAAATGAGCAAATGCTCTAGAACCTATGAGAATTTTCAATAGTTCTGGATTCTTACCCAAACAAATGAATAATAAGTTTACAAAAAATTAATTTTCAAAATACACATTTGTTATAAGATTAAAACATTGTTTGAAATCTAGCTCACTCACATGGCTGTTTCTCGTACTACATTTTTCTCTCAAGTGAATACACTATCCAACGAGCATCCATAAAGTCTGAATTTTTATCTTCTCTTAACAACTCGCAGAACATCCGGATTGAGTAAGCTTATAATTATTACTAATCACAAGTTAGCACCTGATTACTTCTTGTTTTAAGAGGAAATATTAAAAATTCTCTAGCATGCTAGGCAAATACTGAGCATGTTTGAGCTAACATTAAATGCTTGAGTGTTTACCATCACTGCCTACAGATAATAATAGGCTGTTGCTGTACTGTATCATAGTAGATACCTAATAGCTTTGTGATGAGGTAGATTTGTTTTTGTGTGAACAAACTAAGTTGGTATTGATGTCCTACCTACTGATATATACAAACAAAAATTATTAAAAATTCTTTGGAAACAGTTGTGTCCAAAACAACAATATCAACTTACAAATATTCCAAAAATTTAGAGAAGAGAGTGGTTTGGTTAAGAATAAACGTAAATCAAAGTATTTCAGATAGGGATGGCTGGATTTTTATGGAAAAATGAAGAGAGTTTGGCACGTCTAACTAGAAATCATTGTTCTTTAAGCATAGTTTATATGACACTTATTTACTAGCAGTCGGCGCACTAGTTTATTAGCACTGATTCAACAAGCTTGGTTTTTATGTTTACACGATACTGCTAAAAAAGCTATGAAAAAGTGAAGTTGTTATTATAAATTTCACCAATATTTTAATTTACACAGAGCTGAAACAAGCTGGTACAGAAGTTTCTCCTAACAGCTGGTGTACCTCCTCAAAAATTAAAAATTTTCAACTTCAACTCACCAGCAAGTAAATAAATATGCAAACTAGTACTTATTTACATGGGCTAGTTTACCAGCTACCAGCACATTTTTTTATCAATTGTTCGTAAATAAGATTTGTGTAAACTATGTGTGGAATATGTTGTGAAGAAGCATTCACACAAGAAGGTAATCAACAGATTATTTGCGTGCTCCACCACTGTATATGTACAACATGTGGGAGAGCCAAACCTAGACAAACAATGGGAATTTTAGAGCCAGTTTGGGTGGTTTATATAGGGGCTCTTTGCACGCACACAAACACACATACATAACAAATACGTACGTCTGTGTATAAGGGAACTGTGTCACTTTTTTATCTTGATAAGAAACAATGGACAAGTTCATGTACCAAACTGTGACATCATTGTAATTGTATGATTAGTCACAGTTTGGTTTACGCACATTACTTGCAATTACTTGCAAGCAATTATGTTCGAACTTTGTGTGGTTTAATGTCATAGAGACGATTAATCAGCCTTTCAGCGATGACTGCTGTTGTGGGGTGCAAGCCCCTTAAACCTCATACGAATCAAGTCCCCACACTATGTTTTACTGGTCTAGTACTATATAGTCAGAGTACCTACACACCACTTCCTGTTTCAATTTCACAGCCCTCTTCTTGATAGTCCTAATGGAAGGGTTGTGAAATCCAAATGATCCCAATTCCCCATTTTACTTTTTGCTTCTATTTACAAAAATTTTCAATTCCCTTTCAGCTTATGCATTATCTTCCAATTTTATTTCACTTTGTCATTCTATTAAATTTTTCGCATTCTGTTTAATAACGGTTTTGTATACCGCTTCTGATTTTGGTTTCACATGTCTGACTGAAATGTAAGTGTAGAAAAGGTAAAAATAAAAGAAGGAAATTCAGATTAGCAAAACATAGCTACAAACTGCCTCTTACCAGCCAGCAGAGGGCTGCTCCATCTTTGGGTTGCAAAACTGGCAAAAAGAAAAAGGAAATGAGTGAAAATAAAATACATATAGGTAATTAAATGATATAGAAAGGGTCAAAATAAGGCCTAAAGGTAAAAGGTCAACCCGGAATGTAGAATATGAAGAATGTAATTCAAGTTCATAAAGTCTTTTTACCAACACCACTCACAAATTTTTTATTTGTCAAATTGAATTTGAATGAAAAAAATTACTGAAAACCGGCCTTATATAAGTTATTTTTTTAACAATATGTTGAAAACCAACTACACCTATACCTAGACCAAAAGTTCTAGCCTGAATAAAATTAGCAAGTCTATAACGGAGAGAAATAAAGTTCACAAGTTTACATTCATTTTCAGGTCTCTGAATAACGTTATCCAATTCGAACTGATTAACAAAATAAGTACTTACAAATTATTCCCGTTTAGATATCTGCCAACCGTTGAAAATGGAAGTTCAATTTTTGTAGTGTTTATACTTTTTCGAAGTACGAGCAGGTATCCACAAATATAAGTACAGCTACACTTTTGATTCGAAACGTTCATTTTATTAAATTCATCTCACCCAATCCACAAAACACTTTCTAGTAGAGTGACAAAACATTATCATGATATGAAACCAGAACTCACATGTGTTCTGTATCTATTTGGAAACGTAACGTGAAAGTGGTACCTAAGCAAAACTACAAAACTTTTCAGCAATTATTATGGTAAATATGAAATCATGCAGTTTCCGTCAAATGAAGTATTTTGTTAAAAATATTCAATGGGAGTGAGAGGGAGGAGTTTTATTTGCCACTAACTTAGGTACTCCTACATCATTAATCAATAAAGGTATCAATCAACGTTGCATTTATTTTTCTTTGGGAATTTTGAAGACGCCATTCTTTTGATGAGAAGATGGCAGTACGCGTCAAATTGTCAATTACTGTAGAAATTAACAGGAAAATGAAGCATCGCATAACTCGTCAATACTTTACTCCGAAAAATAGACTCGTAATTTTTTTGAATGAATTTTATTTATACTATGAAGCACGAAAATAAATATTGTGCTCAAATTTCCAGTGTATAACTCAAATTTTTCGTTTATCTGTTCCACGATATAATTTTTGTCAGCGAACATTAAGTTAATAATAAACTTTACCTACGACCATCTGGCTTTCGGAAATTACGAGTAGTTCATTGTATGTACTTATACTTACGTACTCACCTTTCGTATAAATTTTCTTTTAGAATAGGACGAAGACACGATCGTTCGAAAAAAACAATTAGGAAATCCGGTAGAAAATAATTTTGCTCTGGAGGCATAGAAATTAAAAATTCTGAAAGGGTGTCGTGTATGTTTGTTAACTGTTTTTAAGTTCAAAACAGGCTTTCCTGACAGGAAATATTTAATGTGTGAAGTGACATTATCGACGAACAAAACATGATTTTGTTTTATTATTGTTACTAGTGCGTTATAAAATTGAGAGTTGTATAAAAATTATTTAGAAGGCAGTCTTAGCACATTCCGGGGCTCGTCAGGAAAAACACAATACACTGGTCATCATTTTGGATTCGGAAATTTTACCAGCTTGAAGGGATAATGACGTTATAATTATGGACTGAGAAAATTTTACCATTGGAAATTTTAAAGGATGACGTCATAATTTTGAACTTGAACACTGGCAGGAGTAGGGGTTGATGACGTCATAATTTTTACCGTTACTTTTTTCCGTTATATTTTTATTATGAGATATCCCTCATTGAAAGACCTTTTCCGTCAAAAATTACCCGCCTCACCTACAGCCCATTAAAAAAAAAAAATTCGTGAAACTTGCCGTCGAGAAAGTCAATTCAAAAAAATGGTTGTGAAATTTGATTTTTTGGAAATTTTCTCATCCTGAAAATAGCTGTTATGATTTTTGATTCGTGAAAATAGACGATTACTGAATCAATATATTATATACGTATAACTATGTAAACTTTTTCAAATAAAGGGTGTATTTTCGATATGGGAACTATGATTGGAAAAACTATAGTGAAATTTTCCCGAAGTCTGGACACGCTGCCCTCCGCAATAGGTAGATTCTACGAAATCTACCAAACAAGTTTGTATGGAAAAAGGTTGATTACTAACAGGGACGGATCGAGGTTTTCAAAGGGGTGGAAAATACCAATTTTAATTTTTTTTTTTTGCCTCCCTCGTCGTCTGTACTATGGTATTCCTGCTCGTATCGGCCTATTTTCGTATTTTCATGACTGGCAATTATTTAGACCTATCGCCTGAGCCCAACTTAGTCACGAGGGTAAGAAATCTGAGAAAATGATTAACATTTTTCATTTCTTCAACGATATATGATTTTTTTTTCTTCTTTTCAGAATACATTCTTATTCAAATGCTGCACGTTTGTGACTACAGCATTCAAAGAGCAAAAGATCTCGCGGAAACATACTACGAATACAGAACAACAGCATCTGAACTGTTCTTAGATGATTCTGCTGGACGCACTTCGTGTTCTTGTGATTTTTGGAGCACCATGTATGATTTTCATGGAACAACAGTATTTTTGTAGATTCAAATGATAATTATTTTACTCGTAGACCGTAACCTACTCGTATTTCAGTTATTTTTCTCCTCTTTACAGATATTGTTTTCTTATTCCAAAACCTACCACAGACGGATATCGGATTTTATACTTTGCTCTAAGACAGTATGATACGACTAATTTCAACAATGAAACTGTCATTAGAATGTACGTTAGAATGTTAATAACGTTAATCATGGATGTAGGAATATGTGCTGGATATAAAATTATTTATGACTTGAAAGGATACTCGTTTGCTCATATCGCTGGATTAAATCTCTCTATAATGAAAAAATACATTTGCTTTTCGCAAGTAAGAATTCAATATCATAATATTGATAGGCCTATTTTTTTATTTTTTTTTTACTTCCGTTTGGAAACAGGTACCTAAATAATTTCGTACCTATAAGGACAAAATCGAAAAATCTTCGAAATAACGCAAATTTTTTGCGACGTACTCATTCGTAATTATTAACAAAATTTCGTACAAGAGACCAGAAAAATACAACAGGTTTGTGATGCCCAACCAGCAAATTCGCGACTTAATGGTCACTTTTTCAAAACCAAATACATCGCAAATTATCATCAAAATGAAACTTTTCAAAGCATTTAACCCAAAATTTGTTGATTTAATCCTTCATTTTTTGATATGTGACGTCATCAAAACCTTTGACCTCAATTACAGCTTTCGGGGTACATCTTTTTAAAATCAAAAATTCCTATAAGACCATGAATAAAACTTTTCAAAGAATAAACTAAACTGTTAGAAAATATACCTTCATTATATCATATGTAATATCATCAAATCTTTTGAACTTAATTACAGATTTCGTGGTTGAATTTTCAGAATCTAAATTCTCAATAGACCCTGAAAATGAACCTTTCAAAACAAATATTAAATTTACAAACTGAAAACAAAATTTTATAAACTTAAAATAAAACTTTTCTAAGTGAACCCAAATTATTTCATATTTGATGGGTGATGATGAAGAGACTCCTCCAAAGACATTTTTTAGAGTTGGAAAAATCAACTAGTTCAATGTAAATATAGTTGAAAAAAAATAGTGAAATTCGATTACTTTTTTTTTAAAGTAAATTTCATAATTTCGCAGCAGTTGGCAATTTTGGGTTTGGAAAATTGGTAGTTGTATATTATTCTAGTTGAAAAATCATTTTTGTTTTTTTTTTTTAGATGTTAGAAACTTTAAAAATTTCAGTCGGCAATTTTCGTTTTTTTCCTTCCCTCCCTAAAAAAAGGCGTTCGCCAGGTTCCTGCTTCTGTGCATAATTACGGCTATCAGATCTCAAAACTAAAATGTCTCTGAAAATGAAATCTTTTAAAGAAAACTAAAATTTTGTGGAGTTAAACTTTGTTTCCTTTATATTACGCGACATTACGGAAACTGTTGAGCTAAATTTCAGGGTGGGGCTTTCGGAACCAAACTTCCAAAAGTAAACTAAAAATTTAAATTTTCAGAACATTAATGAAAATTTTCAAAGTTAAACTTTGATTTTTCATTTATGACTTCATTTAAATTTCTGGAGTTCATTACGGCTTTCAAAGCGGAGCTTCCAAAACTCAAAAGACCTTGAAAATGAAAACTTTGGAAGTAAAAATTAAACTTTTCAAAGTGAACATTGGTTTTTTCATATGCGTTATTACCGAAAATTTAAAGCTTTATTATAACTTCATTAGGTAGAGCTTTCAAAATCAAATATCCTTAAAATACCCTGAAAACAAAATTTTTCAAAACAAAAGTAAAACTTTTCAAAATTGAACATTGATTCTTTCATAATTATATGATATCATTGGAACTTCTGTGCTTTACTACCCATTTCAAAGTAGAGCTTTTAAACCCAAACTTTATAAAAGATCCAGAAAATGAAACCTTTTGAAGAAAAAATGTAATTTAGACCCTAAAAATGGAACATTTCAAAGTAAAAATTGAACTTTTCAAAGTGAAACTTCCATTATTTCTTCATACGTGAAATCTGTGAAACTTTTAAGCGTGATTACAGCCTTCTGGGTGGAACTTTCAAAACCAAACGTCCCAAAAGAACCTGAAAAGTAAACTTTCTATAGCATGAACAAAACTTTAATCATTTTATTCAATAGATGTTATTGAAACTTTCTAGTTCAATTACAGCTTTAAGAGTATATTGCTTATAAAACCAAACTTTGCAGAAGACCTCTAGTTATAAATACTTATATTGAGCCAAAATTTTCTCCAAATCCATTCCGTGGAAGTAGCGTGATGCTGCTACAAAGAAAAAGGTCCATCATTTTATAAGTACAAAAATATAATTATAATAATAATTTAATAGCGAAGTAGATACAATGGGTACCCACTCTTAAAAAATTTCCATAAAAAGGTATGGCTGAGAGTTACAGGAATCTACAGTAAAACCATCACTTCAATTAAAAACGTAAAACATTAATGTTTCGCTTATGAAAAGGAAGTTTAATTAAGAAATTATCATATCTTCGACGTAAATAAAATAATTTCTCACTGCGGTAATTATAATACGTGCCCGTATGCAAGACTGTAGAGAGGAAATTCGAGCCCGGGGGAAAGAAGTATATGGGCCCCCTAAAAAATTGAAAATTATACCTACTTGCTGGTGTAGTAACACGTATTTATCTTTGGAAAGAGTTTTATAATTCTGGGAAAATCTATTTTGCTAGCGGAGCGATAGAAAACAATTTTTCAAGAGTTTTTCAGCAGATTTTACATGAAAATTTACTTATTTTTCAATTTTTTTTTGAGAATTCTGGGCTCCTAAGAATCCTGGACTTGGAAGAGATCCCCCCTTCCCCTCCCTTCTTGTCAAGCCTACCCGAATATGCAATTAAATGATTTGATTTAGATATTTTGAAACTCACAAAACCAAATTTCAGTAAAATGGCCTAAGTCTAAAATATTCTCCGCCATGTACGAAGTTTAAATACCTTAAAGTCTTTAATTTTTCTGATTTGTGGACTATCGTTCAGTGATTTTGATGTCACAGGGGGGATGTTTCTATTATTCTTAACTGGATAAAAACATTTCTCCATATTTTTCTAGTAAAATAAATCAGTATTCTCATCAAAATTATAACTTAAAAATTTTGAGAAAAATAATTCACTAAGTAGACCCTATATGATAAGCTGAACTATGATCTCATGTTTATAATAGTTGATGAAGTCTGTAAAAATGTCACGTACATTGTATATTAATTATTTAAATTAAATTTAAAAAACAAGTAGTCAACCAAATTAATGAACTTAACGTTATACGAACTTTTTTTTATAAAACGTTGTTGAAGCATAATTTCATCAAAAAAATGCAAAAAATAGCAAATATTTGTTCAATTAGCTATAAATAAAACAATTTTTTGTAAAGACCAGAATTTGTGTTATTTGTGAGGAATCATAGAGGTCATCTGACGCGTGAAATCACATCAAATATCAAAAATAAATGTTTAAATAAATAAATAAATAATTAAACAAAATTATCGAAAATTCGCAGATAATTTCTTCAATCTTCTAATTGAAATTCGTCATGAAATTAATACATCTGCATACCAACAGTATGTTCCATTCAAAGATTGTCATTAAACCTTTCTATATACAGCCCTCAAAGCACGATTATAAACTATTCAAGTACGCTCGTTGCTCATAATAACGCATTTAGTACTATGACATCATAAAATCTCAAAAAAATTAAATATTAAAAATTTTTTTTTAAATATTAAAAATCATATCATAATTACTGAATACCACCTCAATAATGCCCAGTAATGAAAAACCAGAATTTAAAATTCGTCCTCAGGTACCTAATTTAAGTTATTAGGCTTATTTACAACTAAAAAAAACAAAAAAAAAACATGCAGGTACTTAAAACTTAGAAGAATAACGATTTAAATAAGTCTCAATCCAATCTTTCAATATTACAAGTGAAATTCAAAATTATAATAATTTTGAGTAGGCTATCTGTAGGAGACTGGGAGATTGCTGAACAAATAGACTACAAAATTGTTCGCAAAAATAGGTAGCAAGTATAGTGGCGTACCCACTGGTTCAGTTCAACGTCTGTAAGACGAATAATAATATATCATCACTCTCCTCCTCACCAAAGTGTAACTGTTCGGCAACTGCCACAACACCAGTACAGGCAACACAACTCTCTGGCTGTGTTGCCAAATCGATGCGCCCTGTAGGTGCTCATTAACTTGTGACCAGTCCACGATAGCAAGTACTGTCAGAAACTTTGACTATATACATACTGGACTGCTAATACTGATAAAAAGCTGTGTTCAAAACAAACAGGCGTATCCCTGTTCAAGATGTTAGTTCATTATCAAATTTATTAATACTTCATAGCTCTGTTTGATAGGATTACACTTACTTACACCAACCTACACCAGTAGGGATATTCCACAAATATTCAAGTAAAACTTAGCGCAAAGTCACATAACATTTCTTCATTTGTGGAATCGCTCTCCTGGTGTAGGTTGGTGTAAGTTGGTGTAGTCCTATCAAACAGAGCTATTGTCTTTTCCTTTGACTAGGTCTCTTCTTACCACAATTATTGCTTTTAATTACGAATTAAATCGGTAATGTTGTAGTTTTATAAAACTCAAAAGTTCAAAAATTTCAGTTAAATCAATTTAAAATTTGATTTATTGATGCATAAAAATAATCTTTTTTGTTGCAGTATGACGAATGTTTTTATCTACTTGCGAAATATTCTTACAAATATGTCTAATTCTAATTTTTACATAGAAATTTGTAATTATTTTGGTTAAATGCGGATCAGGTAGCTCTATGTTTTTAAACAGCAAACAAGTAAACTAACATTTTAAACAGGGATACGGGTGTCTGACTCAACTTCATCAGTTGTTCATTAGACTCTGTGTTATTCTTATCAGTATTAGCAGTCCAGTATGTATATAGTCAAAGGTCAGAAATATAAAAACATCAAAACAGATATTACCTACTTATACAAAGGTATCACAGCTCCTAAGCGATCAGTTAACGCATCATTTTTTGCCCAAGGCTAAACTAGAATCCTTAATTTTATTTCATATTTCCTGACTAGCTATGAAGAATAATTTAAGGCTTGGAAATAATGAAAATAATTTAAGAGCTGCAAGATTTCCTTAATTTTCCAATTTAAAAAAAAAAAAAAAATCAGTATTCATTCTTTGTTTCTTTTCTCATCTACATATTTTTCTTATTCTCTTCTAGCTAATGTGAACTGTGAAAAATTTCAAAATCGAAATAGGCTATTCTGTAGCATATATGCCGGACCTAATTTGATATTGTTTTTATTCATTTTTTATTATTTTCTTTACATTCTTGGGCTCACATAGAAGAACAGAGATACTTACTGCTGACCAGCATAAATTTGGAACACCATCTTTTTTTGTTACCTCAAGCTCTCCTCTTTTAGATTTGTATTTTTGCAGGTATATTTTGGATGCCAAGTAATTCACAATGGCTCTCTTTTCATATTACAACTCAAAGATTTTTTTTCTAAATTTTGTCTTTCTTGAAGTTATTTTGAGGTTCTAGCCAATGAAAATATGTTGGCACCTCTGTTCTTCATGTGTAATTTTATGTGTGATAAATTCTTTTCTAAATTTAATCAACATGTTTTGGTTCTTAATTTTATTATAATTTACACCACACGCTCTTTTCTTATTCCTATATACTTATTTGGTTCTAAAATTATGTTCTTAAACATGTGTTAGTTCTTTTTTTGAGTCCTTTGTTGTGTAAGTAATGTGTGTGAAGTGAATTTGCGTATGCTCGATCACAATAATTAATTTAATTTCTCTGTTCATGAAATACAACATATTTTTGTACCTAACTTATACTTCTTAGATTTCTTCTTTTGATCAACTTTACCACTGTGTCTTCTCTTTTCACCTGGATTTCTGCACACCGCAATGCTAATGCTACTTTTTAGTTGTTCTTTTTATCATTATATGTCCATTAATACATATTTTATTTAGAAACGTATCGTAAATAGATATTTATGTTTCTAGGAGGCAATTCCTTTAAGAGTGAAATCTGTATATATAATCAATGGAGGTGCGTTGATTGAGAAACTCAATAGAATTATTAGACCGTTCATAAAAAAAGAAACAGCAGATATGGTAAAACTATTATTTTTCTTCACTTGTATTTTTTGTCCAGTAGGTTCCTATATACCCATTCTGTAAAATTTTTAACTTTTTAACTTTTTAAGGTTGGTTTCTATTCAAATATAGAAGATGTTTACAAAATCTTTGGAAAAGAACATATTCCTTCAGATTTGGGTGGAACACTTCCTGAGACTAGAGAAGAACTAAATGGTAACTAACAGTGAGTTCTAATACCTTTTGTACATTTTCAAAGAAATTTTTGTAAGTTGCAGATAGGTTTCATCATTGAGCCTAAAATGGCGTCATTCACAATAATAACAGCTTACTTATTAATACTTTTTTTCGAAAGAATGAAAATACATCAACTCATTATTAAACAATTTGCAGTATACCTACCTCTAATAACATTACAGTTAATACCTACCCTTTAACTTTACGTAGAAAGTTGGCTCAAAAATATTTTGTTTACTTTTTTAAAGAAAAAAAACTTTTTATGTGCAAACATTTTGGAGCCTGGTCTACAGTACGGCCTAAGTGAGAATTACAATCGTCAGATTTCCATAAGTGTAACTCTTACAATTGTAACTCTCATTTTTGTGTGTTACATAAAGTGTAGGTGTGTAGTTGTGTGTGTGTGCAACATGTTTTTCACGCAAACAACCACACTATTATTATGTTTACACATCAACCCTTCATGAGTATGCCCTAGCGGAACTCAGCTTTTTTTTATGCAGTAGCCCAGTCGATATAATAATGTTTTAAAATAGAATTAATAGTTACAAAAGGTTTTGTTGCTGAAATATGATGAGTGTTTTCTCCTCAATAAATCGTAAAAATATTCCAATCCTGCGCTTTGTACTTCACCAGGAATAGTTGCAATTGTAACTATTTTTATTTTTTTCAATCTTCCTCATAGCTAAGTGATAGATACTTATAGAATAAAAATACTTCCATATTACAATAGGCAAATGTAAATATAAATTGGAGCAAAATAATTACCATACATTTTTTTTTTCTATAATTATCATAGGGGCTGAGATATTAGGGTGATACAGACGGGTACTTTTTAATTATCATAATAATCTGCATTATTCTTTAATTGGGAATCTGAAAATGAATTTAGATATAAAGATGACCAAAGAAATTGTTAGCGTAATCTACCTAGATTTTCCATCAGTATCACACGCAGTATGTAGTATCATATCGTATGCCTGTACCTATGTACCGACATACTATTCCTAATAAAGAAAAATGAACCATCAAAAAAATCATCCAAAAATTGTAAATTTTTTCATTCTTTTTTTGGTAGTAGTTCATTTCCTATATTGAAAACATCGGGTATGCACAAGCATAAATTATCGATGTATAGACTACATAATATATCTACTGATGAAAAGTCTCGGTATGCTAATTTCTTCGGCCATATCCTTACCTCTATATTCTTTTCAGTTTCTGTCTCTCAATGACAAAATTAATACAGATTATTATGATTTGATAAAAAATATTCTTCTTTGCCGCCTCATATATCAACCTCTATTATAAGACAAAATGAATGAAATTTCTTTGTTTCAAATTTGATGGAGGTACCTACATTAGTTTTATAATTTACTTATACTGAAATATTTTCTTAAACTTACATGTATAAGGTTGTTAATTTACACACACCTCCTTTTCTTCCTTTGTATTTTAAAATGGAAAAAAGTAATTATCCAAGGAGACTCCCTTTGATTTTTGACGATATTTTGAATTTATTATTGAAAATTATTTTCAACTACTGAAAGACACCTACTAAACATCAAGGGTAGTCGCAATGGATGAATTTTTTCCACCTTCACAGACGAACGAAATAAGGTAAAATTAAATTTTACATATGAGCTTTTATTGACAGTACGTTTATGGCGAATGTTGATAAAAACGCCAAGTGAGATGGAGGTACATGAAGTTCATGTAATTTCCTCCCATCAGAAAATCACACCAACCGGTGACTATAAAAGACTGCTGTTGTTAAAGAACCGAATCTACTGTGTATTTCGTCACATTAATAACTCGAATAAAAGCTTGTAAAAAAGGAGTTTGTTAAATAAATAGACCACTCTATATATATATATGTGTGGCTTAGCTCATGGTTTCTCTCAGCATTTTTTCCATGATTGCTTACTTTTTGAGGTTTCAAGTTTCCCATTGCTCCTAATAAATACTTCGTTAACTGCCAACTCATTACTTCCAAAGATAAAATTTCCCCAGTAAAATCAACTGGAATTAAAATGAAACGGAAAAAGCATTATGGTAAGTTTTAATAATTTTTTTCAAAAAATAGAACCGACTTCAAAAAAAAAACAATAACAAATGCACTAAAAAGAGAAAAATAATCCTTTTAAAATTTCTCAAAAAAGATGTTGGTCTAGGGACTGGAATTATTGAAGTTGACGCTTTTTTTTCTTCTTACCATATAGGCTGCATGCGTCAATTCCATCAAATTTTAGGACAAAACTTTATGTGTGGATTAGACAACTCGTATGAGGTTATAGGCTCGGACTCTTGATGACAGTCGTTTCCACAAGGTGATTAATTCTGTGTACTACACATTAACACATTAAACACAATGTATGATTGTTTGTAATTACTTGCAAATTCATGCAAGTAAGTTCCAACATCCGGATTGTGACAAATCGATAGTTCACACTTCAGGTGATGTCACAATCCACTTTATCAGTGCACATGCCATATTTTACTGGTTCCCATAGCAATAATAAAATACGTCACAATTAGTCATCACATGTACATACATATTATTTACATATTATGTTTGTTTGTGTACATGTAAAAAGCCAGTATAAAAGGCCACAAAAATCTAGGCTGCATCGCCAGTGTTCACCGAGGTCTTGGCTCCCCCATACCTTGTGTATAATTTGTAGTGAACACGTAATAACTGTAAAAAACCTTCCGTTGTTGGAATATCTTCCACTTAAGGTATTCCACATGGTATTCTTCGATTGGTTGTTGCAAAAATACAATTTATTTTTATTTTCAGTCATTATGATTTCCCAAATATACGAAAAGCCTACTCATATTTTAATATTGGAAATTATCTGCCGTCCAAAAGCGCAAATGCCTCAAAAATGACAGGCCTAAAGGGCAAATTTAAAAAATAAAAAATAAATAAAATGTGCCAAGATTTTTAATTTTAAAACTTTGTTAACGCAAAAACATCGCAGAGCAAGTTTTCGTAGAACAACACCAACTGACGCTTTCATCTTTCATTCCCCAAGTTTTGAGGAACAAAGAATTGTCTACTCTAAGATGGCCCAACCAAAATTTACGAAAACTAACAGATAACAATTTCAAACTGAGCCCTATTTTCGTGAGGAAACCTGATTCATCAAATTTGATCTATACATAAAAACAATGATTCTTTTACCAGGATTTGAATCATCCTCTGACGAGTGTTTATTATTTGGAAATTTTGATTCTTCAGTTCCGATTCTGTGCTGTGGTAGGTAAGGGGTTAGAATTTTTTTTTTTTTGTAGAAAAAGTGAGTGATACATCGTTGGTTATGTTTTTTGAGAAGCTGAGTTTGAATTTAGAATAATGCCCATTTTTGAATTGAACCACTCAGCCATTTTTGACCCAAAATGGTTGGTTAGGCAAATTTTTTACATCTCATTCGCGTGGTAGCCTCCATATCAACACATATTTCTCGCTCAAAAACTGATAAATATACGAGATTATATTTGCGCTTTTGGTCACCATCTTCATAACTTTATTCGCGTTTTGGCAGGGTTTTCATATTTTTTTAAATGTCATTTGCGCTTTTGGGCGGCACCGTCGGAAATTATATAGGTAACCCTAAATTGATTGTCTGATCAACTCTTCGTTAATCTCAGTTGTACACGTATGATCAAAATATCCCTTATTATTCAGTTGTCACAATTTTGTAAACAATATAAGTCATTTTTTTCATAATTTTTTTATCCAAGGAAATCTAAAAAGCTCTCAGCTATGAAAATATTGCGTCCTTCGAAACTTTGTTAGTAAAAAAATTAAAATTAAAAAAAAAACAAAAAAAAACAAAAATTGAATTTATATTTTACTTTTTAATTGCAGAAAAAATGAAAGCTAAAGTGAATGCGTTATCACCAATAATAACTGAAGAATTGAACTTGAAAATTGATGAATCCAAACGTTTGACGAAAAAATCAAATAACATTTCTTGTATGGATGGTGGATCTTTCAGAAAACTGGAAGTTGATTGAATAATACCAAACAACCCGAAATAATTGCTTTTTTCTGATTAATTCAATAAAAGCTAATCGAGAATATATAATATGGGGCTTCCCTTTTTTAATAAAGAAGCTGTTGTTCTTAATTTTATTCGTATTATTCGAGATTATTATTGATTCTCCTTCTAAGTCTCTAACTAAGCTGAATGTACTAAGTAAGTAACAATACAGTGAATTCCGCTTTCTTGGGACACATTGGTGACGGGTGTGTGTGACAACGTATTATTCCCCATTCTTCTATCTATATAGTTCACCTTGATGCCGTCTATTATTATATCTCTGCCTTCTCCGTCAATCGCCGCACTAATACTAACACACAAATAAAGTAAAATAGGAATATGTTTCACCTTCTGCCAACTGTCCGTTTTACACAACTACAATAATAGGTTTCTCCGTCTTTTATATGTGTGCGCGTATATACTGACAACGACCAGTATCACACCACACATTTATATATATGTCTTTTTGTTCTCTCCTTTCAACCTTCCTTCTTCTCCGTTTGTCTGCTTTGAATAGAGTGAGACAACAATAATCGCCATTTTAACAGAAGGGTTTTTACACCAGTTTACCGCCATTTCTCCTCACCTCTTCTTTTAATAAATATATATATCATCTCACCCTTTAATTATTATTATACACCTGTTTTTTTTTATACTCCAAATTCAAAAAAAGATCACCATTACGTCTTCATTTTCCCCGTTTCAAATAAAGACTGACAACATAAATAAATAAATAAATCGACTTGACTTTACGCCATCTCCGTTTATCTCCATTCACCTAAAATTTCTCCATTTAAATAACAAATAAAAAAGATCGATCAATTACAGTGTACACTTTTAATTCACGCCTGTTATTTCGTCTCCTGTCATTTTAATAAAATTTACGCCACACACCAACAATTAAAATTACGCACCACACAATAAAATTACACGCCATACAATAAAATTACGCGCCACACACTGAAAGAATATTACGCACCTCATAACTTGCTGTCGACAGCCTTTTTATCAAGCCACTTAATTAACCATCACATCACTTAAATAATTATCACATCACCACTATTTCAAATTACGAACACCATTACTAAATAAATAAATTCTACATACCCATCTTCTTTTTACGCCTACACCATACTTACTGAATTCAAGTACCATCATGTTTTACCTCTGGAGCAGTTGAATCCAAATTCTTACGAGGTACCCGGCACCTCCACCATGTTGGACTCTGGGGGCTTGGACTCCATTGAAGTATGAGGTAGACGAATATTAATTATATCACCGGAGAATAAATAAAAGAGAAAAACACAAGTACCGCACTAATAAATGAATTTAATGAAGAGAGATATTCACATGAACAGACACAACTCACGAACTGAACAGAATGATGACGCAACTGAATAGGAACTGGAGAATGACGATACAGTGTTACCAACTAGTGATTGAACAATAATTAATGTACCGACAGTAATTCTATTGGCTGCACACATATATTATATTATCGACATCGCATGTTTGAAGGAAATTAAGCAGACAATTAGTGGGGAAATTTCTCTAACAAGAAAGATTGACTTGCAAAGACAAATTCTAATTTTAATTCACTCTTACTTTTGCTCTGGCGATACCTGGTACTAGGTTCGTCTTTGCCAATGAGTCCTTCTTGTATAGGCGGATAGTAGCAAGTCCAACTCTCAAGTTGTACGTTAAAGTCCTCACATAGGCAATTTATTAAGTGTACCATCCTCGGATGTAGATTAACTTCAATCTGATCTACCTAGAAGACAAACTAGGATGGTAGTTGGAATTCCAGTTAGGTTCAGTTGAAGACAAAAGACAAATTAGGGATGTTCTTTCGTCATGAAGGATTAGTAATGATGATACACAAGTCATTTCTGGTTTAGTCAGTTTACATATCGCACTTTAAGGCGATCTTTTGAAAACACCTACGAGGTGAAGTTTAAGTTATCAATAAGATCAGATGGAGTTCCTGGCATCTGTTAGGAGGGAAATTTGGTGTGTTGAAGACAAATTTAAGACAAGCTTAGTTCAAGATGACTGCTTTACTCTATCAATTAAAGGCCGTGTAGAGCTTTCTTATGCGCATAGTGGATTTGATTTCATCTATGTTAGTTTATTTCCTCACCTCACCTTCACTTTAAATCAAAAGCTCCGAGACCTAAAGTTTCATATTAGGAGTCTTTTACACAACACAATCATCACTTATGAAGACAAACAATTAGGTGAAGACACAACAACTTTCTGATGGTTTCCCCTACTTGTTGTCTGCAATAGCTTTTTTTACCTTTTTATTTTTTGCTATACACTTTGCTCTGTTTCGCTTTGTTAACACTATAATTCTTTTGTAATTATAGTCTTTGACAAAATAATTCTGCTGTTTGTTTTTGTAGGTTTCGAACCTTTTATGGATCGAAACTTTGTTAGGCTCTTCTGACCGCACCACCCAGCTTATTGCTGATTCGTCATATTAATTTGCTGAGATATGAAGACAAATGTAGGCTGTGTTCCAATGTGTCCGAAGAAGTTTAATTCAAGTCAAAAAGAATTCAGCTGTAGGATATTGTCAAAGTCAAAAAAAATAAAATGTCTTGAAATCACAATTCAAGACTTCTTGATTCAGTGTTTCGGCTGCATGATGCCCTAGTTTTAGGACATTGTGACGTCATTAACATTTAAACACCACAATACATTAAAGGTTGACTTTATGAGTTTGTCGATTTGAAATTGCCTCTTAAAATAAGACAATCGATTTTGGACGCCTCAATACATAATCCGAAATTTTTGTCACTACAGGAAAAAAACCATCGAATTATTTCCTAAAATTATGGCTTGCTAGAACTTGGAAACATTTTTCATTTCACAAAAAAATAATGACTTTTGACGCATACATAAAATATATTTTGAAAACATGATACTTAATCAGTATATTTTATCTCATGCATCGTATTTGTGGGATATTGGTAATTTTTTGCAAAAAAAACCAAAAATATATCACTTTATTTGAAGAATGTTGGTGATACATGTGATTTTTAAACAAAGAAAACCTACTTTTTTTGCGAAGTTTGCGCAAGTTTTTTTTGTTTGTTTTACATTTATCACGAAAATTACTTCACTAATAGGCACCAAACTTCTAGCTAATTTGCACTCGCGTATTGTATAGTAATTTATTGTGAAAATTTTAACCTGATCTCTTTCGTGATTTCATCAAATTCCAGTTTTCTTGGAAATTACTGCAACAATAAGCACCAAACTTCTATCAGACCTGATTCTATACATATGTATAATAACTACTTTTCTTGAAAATTTCAGCTCTATCCCTTTTGTAGTTTTCTCAAAACCGTGTACCAAAATTATTTTCCAATTTTTTATGAAATTACCTGACAAATAGGCAGCAAACTATCACTAGAAAATATGTAATAAAAATCTATCCCGAAAATTTCAAGTCAATCCTTTTTGTAATTTCCAAAAAAATTCTTGAAAAATCATTTTTCAGTCAATTTTTAGTTTTCTAGTTTCCTCAGAAACTACTGGATCAATAAGCACCATACTTCTTTCAAACCGGGTCCTATATTATTATAAGGGCTACGTGTCGTGAAAATTTCAGCCCCATCTCCTTTGTAGTTTTCACAAAACCGTGAATAAAAAATTTTCTCCAACAATTTTTTCTTTCCTGATTTTCTAGGAATCTACTGAACAAATAAGCACCAAATTTCTATCAGACTTGCATTAA
Organism: Ericerus pela; assembly: GCA_011428145.1. Taxonomy (NCBI): domain Eukaryota; kingdom Metazoa; phylum Arthropoda; class Insecta; order Hemiptera; family Coccidae; genus Ericerus; species Ericerus pela. The sequence goes on from WOFM01000170.1 coordinate 754,161, forward strand.
CATAAGGAAAATCCATCGCGAAAATTTCAGGCACATCTTTTTTATAATTTCTTCAAAATCTTGGAAAAACTACCTTTCCAGAAATTTTTGTTTTCCAGTTTTCTAGGAAACTACTTGATCAAAAGACAGCAAACCTCTTTCACACCTGCTCCTAGATGCTGTATGACGACTACCTTTCGTGAAAATTTCAGCATTATCCCTTTTGTTGCTTTCTTAAAACCATAAACTAAAAATTTAGGCGATATATCATTATAATAAATGTACAACCCGGTTTTTTAAGATAAAATACAACGAAAATTATTAAGACAAAATTCAAAGCGCATATGCCAACCTCAAATGTTTCGTTGTTAACATCCTAACAACGAACTGCATTCAGTGTTGCCAGGTTAGGATAAGCCAAAAGGCCAGGGCTTGTATACTCACATAATTATACATAAATATAATCATATTATACTGATACATGAAAAAAAACTTGAAACAAAATGGAAAATTATGCCATGAAATGAAAAATTTTCATCACCCCTAATCATTCCATAATGTCTATTTTAATACGACGTTTGTTAGAAAAATGTGTAAAAAATAAATATTCGAGGGCCGTAGTCCATGATTTTTCCATAAATTTCGGCAAACATTCATAGTCATCCATTTTTTAGTCGTTTCATATAGATACACGTATAGCTTTAAGGCATAAATTAATAAAATATTGCAATCGGCTGAGCTGAATAAAATTTTCTACAAATAACGAAGAAAATGGAATAAACACGCCCGTTATAATTTTAAATTCTGCTAAACAAAATTCACTATTTTCACCTTGTGTCTCCGAACAGTTAGACGAAATATGTATAGTTACAAAATTTCCACGAATTACATACCTACCTACCGTATGTATAGGTATCTCGATAGTTTTCTTCGAAGCTGAAAATAATTGTTCACCTTCAACCAACATTAATAAATGTGACAATTCTGAAAATTTTCATTAAAAATTTTTTTCAGAAGTTACCAATTTTTCGCGAACACCTAGGTTTCTAATTTTGCAATAATCTGCATTTTTGTTAGTTCTGAATATGAAAGATTAATAGGTGTAAGATAATTTACTGGTAGGTACCTACCTCATTCTTTTCGTAGAAAATTTTTCAAGAAAAGACATACCTTCTTTTCGGGTGATTTAAATCTGTATAATTAAAGCTCTATGTTTAATTTTAGGAACGACGAATTTAAAATCACCGCCATTTTAATTATTATTTTCATTCATTAGAATTAATACAACACAACCGTGTAAGTACCTACTATCACACTCCAAACGAGCGACCAGGCAATTTATTCCGTATGTATTTATGTAACACTTAGATAACTCAAGAGAAACTTATTCTTGCATTTTTTTTATTCATTATTCTTCGTAAAAGCTGACAATTTTGTGTGTATTTTTTTGTTTCTGCTGTCCAGCCTGAAGTTGATTTGGGTCGATTCAAATTTAACTTGTTCGTGAGAACTACGCGAGCACATATTATTAAAAACGATTTGCAGTTCCCATTTTAATATGAATTTTGAACTAAACACGTGCGAAAAAGAGTACACCAAGGATCCGGAAATTAAAAGAGATGATATTTTGGCGCTTTTAAAATGGGTCCGAGAAAATTCACGCTTGCCCGAAGTCACAGGTATGACTGTTCATTTGTAGCGATAACTTGAGTGATTTTTTTTTTTCTTCTATGTAAGTACTTATATTGTTCGTACCTCAATTATGAAAATATTAAAAATTACGGAAACAATGCCTATAGTCGACCGAAAATATTCATTAATCTTGGCAAGGTCAGCTGTTCATATAGACGGCATAGGTAGGCAGGAATACACCGAGATTCAAAACATTGGATCATGGAGACGTTTGTGCATTAGTTGTAAAAAGTATGGTGGGCGACAAGTGCTTGTGGAATATTTTTTTACCGAATTTGAAGAAATAGCAGGCGAGTGCTGCAAACTTGACACGAGAAAAAGTATGTAGCAACAACTCCACATCCCAATAAAAAAAACTCATAAAGGAAATAAATTTTGGAAATTGTATCCATAAAAATTCAAAAACGGCCAGTTTTCCATTATTTTGCGTTTTTTCGTTCGTTTATTTTCAAACAGCTCAAAACAATTAACAACTTATAAGGAAAGTAGTTTTAAGTAAATTTTTTTTTCTTTCTAGCAATACTAATCCCAGATTTCTAGCTTAAACAGGAGCTGTGGAATCCAATAATAAAAAAAAGAGATTTCAAAAAAAGTTTTTTCATCAATTTGATTTTTTGTATTGTTTGTTTATTTTCAAATTGTTAAAGATGATTAAAAATTTAAACAAAAATCAAGCGAATAAGGAATCATTGAGGGAAAGAGAAGAAATTTCTAGATTCCAAAACACCAAAAATCACCAATTAATTTGCGGTTTTTTCATTTATTTGTTGTCAAATAGCTAAAAATAGTTAGAAAATTATATGGAAATTTTTTAAATTTTATGCGCTTTCGGTCATTACAAACTCCAGCTATCTAACTTAATTAAATGCTGAGAAATCATTTGAGACTTTTTTTTGAAAATTGAAATGTGTTTGATTGGAGTGACAACTTGAATAGTTTTTCACGAAATATTGTAAATAGTGGTATCAAAATGTTTATATGTTTGAATATTTTACCCTCTGTTGCATAGGATTGGGATACACAGCAGTGTGTAAAGTACTTTACACACTCCCACGAAGGATTTGGATGCACGAGAGATTATAAAATTATCATCTACTTCACCCGCCAAAAATTTGTTCATTCACATTTGCTATAGGTACATACTTATAAAACTTGTTTTTTTGTGCATGTGTTAAAAATAGTAATTTTGTGATACAATTGCGTAAAGTAGATGATTTTGACACCACACTAATGTTACATACCTACCTACTATTTTTTGTAACATCCTCACCCCGCAAAAAATTAAAAACGTATTTACACAATACAAAAACAAAAAATTTTTGCTTAATTTGCGTTTTTTTGTTCGATTATTTTCAAGTGGCTAGGAATAAATAAAAACTTTGATGGAATACAGATTTAGGTAAACTTCTTCTTCCTTTCAGCAGTACCAATCCCAGATTTCTAGCTTAAATAGAGGCTATCCAATATTATTGATTGAAACAGGAGAGTTTTTTAAATTTCAAAAACAGCAAATGTTATATTAATTTGGGTTTTTTTCATTCTTTTATATTCATGCAGCTAAAGATAACTAAAAAATTACATGAAGAGCAAATTTTAGAAAATTTTCTCTAATTTACAGAAATTTGAACTCCAGCTCTGTAGCTTAATTAGTATCTCAGGAATCATTAAGTGAAAGAATAGAGGTTTCTAGATTCCAAAAACAGGCTAATTTTGTACTAATTAGTGTTTTTTTATTTTCAAACTGCTAAAAATAATAAAAATTTATACCAAAATTACATAAACTTTATCCATTTTCCAACATCAACCTCCGTGTTGCAAGCAGGATACATCCAGAAAGTCAAAGAAAATGATACCTTCCTAAGGAAGAACAAATATTTCTTCTTACTTTCTCCAGCTAAATAATTCCAATATTGATGTAACATCATTCAGATTTTCTTCAAAAGGTATTTTTTGCAGCACCCAACTGAAAAATAAGTGTTTTTTGGTGCCTTTACTGAACAAAAACAAGAAATTTCAATACGATGAGAAAAACTATGACTGAGCACATGTGCCCTAGCAAGTTGACTTTCTTGCTCGGCTCAATTTTTTGCTAAAAATGGTTAGTTAGTTTTATCTGTGTAAAAAAACGACTACATGGTAATATTATTACCTAATTTATGATCTCAATCCAATAAAATTTATTTTTTTACCTGTATGTAACTCTTCTTTGATGTGCAAACATCTTACCAATTGGTCTATGGTAGGGGCTACAAATGAGAATTACAATCATCAGATTTCCGCAACTCGTACCTCTTAAGCTGCGTTTACACCAAGCGAAAATTTGCTGTTTGTTCGATCTTTTCTTGTATTCACCAGGTTACAGTATGTTCGTTGCTGTTAGCTCTGATAGCAAATTTTGTTCATTCTTATTGGTTTGTTTGATGGTCATTCACATCAAACAACCAAAAAAAAATGTTTGTTGTTCGCTTGTTTGTTTGGTGTAAACGCAGCTTTACAATATTATTACTCTTATTTGTGTGTGTTAGTTAACGTGTAGATGGGTGGTTGTGAGCATGCGCATTGCGTACATACACAACCACAGGCCTACACAAACAGAATTATGTTCAGGTATTTTTATGTTTACACGTCAATCTTTTATGAGTACAGCTGCGGAACTCTCACCTTTTTTATGAAGGGGCAACAATTTAAAGAAAAAGTAAGATTATCATTGAATTTAAAAAAAATTAATTAATATTATATTTATCTTGAATTTTTTTATTTGGATGGGTTGGAGAAGGGATTTGGATCGGGTATCTTAATTAATTGTTTCGCAAAAAAAAAAAAGTGAAACTGTTACCTAATACAATATATTACCTATTATTCAATTCCAAAAAAACTTTTTCTTTTTTTTTTTTGGGGGGGGGGGGCTTGTTGCAATAAATAGTGCATGATACGCTGCGAAGTAGATAACTGCAACTAGTGTCATTTTCAACATTAAAAATCACCATACTGTTCACACTGTTAATACAAAAAACTCGAGTATTTTTTATTGAATCTGAAAGAGAGGAAAAGTGTAGAGATGCAAAAAATGAGGCGTGTGTTTCATAGCAACCCCCTTCGTCTGCATTCATTTATATGCTTAACCTAGGTATGGCAATACGATTTCCTATTCGCATAAAGAATTATTTTTCAGAGAAAGGTCATATAGCTATGAGTTTGTTTACTTCTGTTAATGTCAATTACAAAGAAAAAGTAGAAACGATATTAAAAATTTTTTTAATTAAGTATAAGTAAACATAATTAATTTTTTCGTCCGTTTTAAGGAAACACGAAAAACTGCTTCTTTTAACGTAAAAAGTAACTAATGATCTATACCATTTTTCACAAACACAATTTTTACTTAGGTAAACCGATGTGTTTCAAACCGGAGTCATTTAAACAATGTAATCTACGTCAATTGGGTGCCTGCTGCAGAAATATTTTAATATTTACTTTCCATTGAATAATTTTAACATTAAATCGTGCTTCATTAAGTCCTTAAAACAATTCTGCGAATTTAGTTGTACTTAATACTCGTGTAACAGACGAGTTAGCTGTGAGAAACATGAAATAAATACACAATGAAGTACTTAACCCACCCTAACATTGTAAAATAGGTATTGCAGTTATCACACCAATTTTATTACTTATTTCAAAACTCTTTGGTATATTACATTTAAAAAAAAATTTGGATAATGGTAACGTATTTATCGAAAAATCTTTTCAGCTTTTAAATACTGGAATAGATCCTTATGGTAATTTTTAAATTCACAACTTTTTGATACCTATGGTTTTTATTCAAGCAGTTTGTTGCCATTGCACTGATTAATCCGTGCTACTAAACGGTTAATGAGCTGTAGAGTGCTACTGCTACTTACCTACCTGTCTTTCTATTTATAAGTATTTACTCAAGATTACCTAAGTATTTTATGAATTTATGATTTTTCAAACCCTCTGTGTGACGCACTGTATCGATGAAAGTAAAAGTAAAATAAGTTTACGATCAGTTTTTTGATGATTTTCAAACAAAAAATTATTTGGTTTGTTTAGAAAAATTTAGACTGAACTGATTAAATTAACGCATTTGTGAGTAAACTGATACGTTTAAATGAGATTTTTTCACTCGTGTTCATTCCATTACACAGAAGGTTTCTGAAAATTTTCATTTCTTAAACGTCACTCTAAAATATTAAATTAAGCTTTAAAATTTTGGTAACGTTACATCGTCTATTATACTAGAAGAGGATTTCTTTTGACGAATCGTCATCAGATCTCTGCCAATGAACCGCTAGACTGAGATGAAATTTTGTCCATAGATGGATCTGATGGTGGATCAATCTATCTTCTACCTATCTTCTCTTCTGTTTTCTATCGTATAAATATTGAAAAGTGTAATTTTAAGCTTACAATGCAGACCCATTTATGACTGAACATAATACAGCTATATGTGTTCGCACCATTTCAAAAAAAGTTTTTTGCGAAGTTTCATTTCTAAAGCTTCGTTCTAATAAAGCAATAATTAAAAAATTTTTATTTTTAATAAAGTGAACATATAGAACGATGCTCTTTTATAATATTTATCTACGATGTAATATTACTGGGAAAAAATCTTTGAAATTTTAACAACTCGGTTAAATTTCATTAGCCCAATCCGTCACGATTTTACCACATAAGATCATGTGAGTGAGAAAGGTTGAGGCTGAAACCATGATAGATTTTCATTTCATGAAAAATCATGACTTTTAGCACAAAAATCAAAAAATTATAAAATTATATATTTTTATATACATATTAAGTAACAAAAATAATATGGTATCGCCCTATTTTCACAAATCAACTTTCCCGACAGCCAGTTTCATGAATTTTTTTTGTAGTGAGTAGTAAGTGAGAAGGATATTATATATTTTTTTAAAATTATTCATGTAATTTTTCGTGAAAATGGATGTCCTGAAAATAGAAGTCGGAAAATTTTCTTGTGGAGAAAATGGGCTTCGTGATATTTAATTCGTGAAAATTAACGAGAATCAATAAATATTATATTACAGTATGCATGTGTGCAACTGTATGTAGCTAGGTATAATTGTATATAGGTATCTATATTTGCCACATTCCTTATAAGCTCAATAGAGGCCACAATTTTGATCCAATAGAGCTGAAATTTAGTATGTGAGTAGCATTGGGCATAATCTCTCATACAGTGGCGTAATCAGCTTCTTTATTTGTCGTGGGCCAAGGGTTCGCTAACAAATGCAGGTGAAAGGTATGCGGCAACTGTGTTGATAAGGGGAGAATATTGTGAGAGAAAAAAATAATTGGACTTCTTATAGAGCCAACTGCAAATTAATATAAAAAATTTTCAACAAAAATGGTAGTAAGTTTTTATGGCTTATATTCAGGGTGGGCCAGCAAATAGGCCAAAATTATTTTTAGGTCGACCGCGGCCCACTTTGACTCACGCTTGTTTAGATCGCTGCTTAAATAGGATTGTGTTTGGTGCAAATCGGTTGAGGGTTTGAGCTACAAACGGAAAAAATAAATTCCACCAATGAAGCTGTTAAGACGTAATTATCATTCGATAGGGCTGAAATTTTGAGAGTATAAATAATTGGTTCTGAACCTAATGAAAACTGGTAGGTACCATACAAAGTTTTGTAAAAATTCGAATTGTTTAGCCACGGGGCTGACAAAAAGTTCTAACATAAAGGGGGTTAAGACGTAATTATTATTTTGAAGGGCTGAGATTTGGTCCATGGGTAGTTCTGAACAGTCATGCTGAATGCTGACATAGATTTATATGAAAATCAGTTGAGCTGTTCAATCGTGGGAATACAAAAAAGTTGTACTTATGGTAAAAATCATAGATTTTGTTTATAATCAAAATTAAATCTTTTTGGGAAACGTGAAACCATATAAATTCTTTATAGCAGGTTAAAAAGCAGATTTTTGAAGAAAACTTTCTAAACATGTGATATTTCCAGGAATTTTTAAATTTTTCGATTTTTAATTTGTTGGATAAAAATTGTATGAAGAGTTGAAAGTAATGTAATTTTTTTTTTTTCTAACATTGGAAATGTTTAACCTGAGGTACATAAGCAAAATGATGACGTAATGTGCAACAAAAAGTGAAAAATATAAACAAAATGAAAAATCATGATTGTTTTGTTAGTGTGCGTGTGTATTTGATTGTATTCATGATTCAACACACGCATATTAATACAAAACCCCATTCGTTGTTTCCCCCAACTCAATGAATTTAGCAGTGTTACTCTAGTATGAAAAATGACGAATTTAGCAGGATTACCTTAAAATGTAAATTGAAATATGTTTGTTTAACAAAATGAAAATTAAACACAAAAAACTCTAACGCAGCAGCAACTCCATTAGAAAACGTAGGTTTTCGAAAATTATAAAATTAGATAATCATTAAAAAATTATTAATAAATCATAATAAATATTTGTTCTGAATTAAGTTTTTATTGGTCTCCAATTAGGCTTTTTATAGCAAAAATGAAAACTAAATTTGTGTTACCGGATATACCATACGACCGATCCACACCAAAACTTATAGCAAGTTATGATAGATCATAATTAATATTTTTTTCAAATTTCGTAGCTAATGATCGAAAATTAAAAATGTTATAGGCAAAACAAAAGCGAAAATAGCCATGCCTTCCACAAGCACCGTACGATCGATCTACATCAAAATTTATAGCAAGTTATAATAAGTCATATGAATATATGTTTCAAATTTCGTTGCTGTTTGTTAAAAATTGAAAATTTTATAACCCAAACAAAAACGAAAATAGTCATACTAGAAGTATCGTGGTCGATCCTTTCAATAAAATCAATATGTCGGGTTTTTGGCTTAGTACTAATGTTCGTTTCAAATTTTGTGACTATCGGATAAAAATTGTGACCTGTACCGTAGTAACAAAAAATTGACTTTTTTTATATATATATAGTACTATATTTAAATTTGAGTCATTTGTGCCAAAATTTTGCTTTAATTTTGAAACAAAAAACCTAGTCACCCTCAGCTCCAGTAAGAGTGGGCAGGATTTGTGAAAAAAACGGGATTCAAATTCTTTTAAGGGGCTGAAAAGGATTTGCGATTCGTGATCCTAATCACTTTTGAAAAATCAGTGTTATTCGTGATTCGAATTACATTGCGAAACAGAGGATTCGTGATTCGAATTATTTATTTACAAACAGCGGAACAACGAATCACAAATCATATTCCTTTAATCAGAAAATTCCCGAGAAATTCCCGTAAATTTGGTAATTATTGAAAAAAAAATTTCATGAATTTCATCCTTGTAAAATTAAACAGTTTTTTCAGAAAACTTTTAGTTTTCACTTTGGTAAATAAAATATTTTTTTATCAAAAAATACCTACTGGAATGTTCGGAACTTTTTTCTTATATCAAGGTCAAACAGAATTATTTAACGTTTGAGACTAAGGATTAGTGATTTATAGAAAAATGATTCCCGCGTATCACTTTTGATCTCTAGTCTGAAAGTATTTGTGAATCTAATCACTTTGCTTTAAAGGATTCGTGATTTGTGATTTGAATCACTTTGCTATAAATCATTCGTGATTAGAATCTTTTTTTTTGAGAAATCTGCCCACTCTTGCCCCCAGATTGTTCCATGACACCAAGATTAATAAGCGGATTTTGAATAGAAAACCCATTTAAAAATCTTTTCCAATGTATCCTCGGCTATACGAGAAATGCAAATCGTGTAAATTTTTCAATGAAAAAACAAAAAATATATGATTGAAAACCTGCTTTTGTTACGTAGTTTGCTACGCCAGAGAATTTTTAATCATAATTTTCGTCTCATCATTGTATCACTAAAAAGTATAAAAACTATCGGCGTGAACTTTTTGAGCAGTACTACCTAAGTTAAAATTTCATAAGACTGACAAACGTTTCGATTCCGCAGAAAAGGAAACCACAATTCTCAAATTAAGACCGAATATCTACATTTCTAGATTGCAAATACTTTTCGAATAGAAACCAATAAAAAATACGATTCTTTGACCATTTTATATGTTTTCTTTCAGAGTACATGTTAATTCAGTGTTATCAAGCATCATATTATAGTTTCGTCAAGTGTCAAAAACTCGTACAATCTCTATACGATTTCAAAAATCGATTCCCTGAACTGTTCACTGGACAAGACTACCAACTTCCAAATTCTGAAATGAAATTCTTCGATGTACAGTAAGTTATTTACCTATCACTCATACGTTGAATATCGGAAGTAGGTAGGCTACAGCAGTAAATAATTTATACATAATATACCTACCAAGGTCGCATAAATAATTAGGTACGGTACCCACCGATTATGTATTAGTTTTCTGTTTTCAGCTACTTGTTTGTCCTACCCCATATTACTCTGAAAGGTGACCGAATCATTTACCTCGGGTTGAAGAACTTTGACGCCTGCAATTTTAATACGACTAATTACGCTTCAATGTTGTTAAAGTGTTTGTTCACCATCGTACTGGAAATCGGTTCTTGCCCAGGTTATATCGTTATTAGTGATGCGTTCGGCTTCCATTTTGGCCATTTGCGTAGAATGAATTTTTCAACTTTGAGAAAGCTGGTTCAATTCACCACTGTGGGTATTTCACATAAAAAAACTAGACAACTTTTTTTTCGCTCTTTTCTAATTAATTTTATCACACGTAATATTGTAGGCCTAGATGTTGTACTTGCGAGAGAACTTCAGCAATTATCCAAAGTCAATAATTTTCCTATACAAAATGAGATGAAAATGTAGATTTTTCTCTCTCTTGTATCTGAACTTGTGGGGAAACTAAGGACAAAAGAACAAAGGAAGCATAGAAATTAATGAAAAAAATTTTTTATGTTATGGGCATTTTTCAATATAACCTGAAAAATAACATTGAAATCTTACTTTTTGATTTTATTCTCCTTAATTCCTTCTTAATTTTTTCAAGCTCACCAGCTGTAAATGGCTGTTTTTCGTTTCATTGGTGCATTAAAGTATTCACTTCAATTTGATTTACCATAAAATAAAATCTTCAGATTTGAATTAATCATGGGTGAAAATCAGGCGAATTTTTGTTATTGAATAATTAAATAGTAAGCTATCTACCTAACCAAATTGTACGTCATAACCTTTCATTTATCGAAGACACGACTTCTGATCGGTATGCAACCATTATGACTGGCAGGTACTCAGTTTAGCCTGCTGTACCATTCGCTGAAATTTTATCGTAGGTACACTTAGTTACTGTTTCATAAACGAATAAAGCAACTTGATCAAGGCTGATGTTTTTAATCGTATCTTTCACATGTTACAATTCAACGTACTAAAAATATTACAAAACTCTTATTTTTCTATTCAGGATGCAATACCAATAAGAATGAAAGCAGTACATATGATTCGTACGCATAGGATAAGCAGTTACATTTTTACGGTACTCAGGCCGTTCATGAGTAAAGAATTAAACGATTCTGTAAGTTTTACGTAGACCTAGGCTACTGAGAGAAAAAAAAAACTTTCTTTTAGATTAAATAATGAAAGGTGTGACACGTATAATTTTTATTTATAGATCTTCATGCACCGAGATCAGAACAAACTTTTCGACATAATACCTAAAGAATATATTCCAAAAGATTTGGGAGGAACTTTACCGCATACCAGAGACGAATATAATGGTCAGTATGAAAAAGTGATTTCGAAATAATGTTTAATAATACCTGCTAATGGAAATAGGAAAATTGCGATATAGAGGAAAATATAAATGTTGATTGTTGATGAGTTAATATTCTCGGCACTATCGTTGATGACAAAAAAGTGGAAGAAGAGAAAAAAAAATCATTATTACTTCAAAAGATAGCAATTTCAAGGACGTATGTAAGGGTGTCTGTGGGAGTCAGAACCCCTTCCGCCCCGAAAATATTCTTGACCTAAAAAAATAATGCCTATTTCTCGGTGAAAATAGTATTGTTGTGGGAAGGAGGAGGTCGGAAGGGAAGATTGGGAAGACGTTCAACTCTTTTGATAGAGACCACAAAAATAAGCATAATTTTTGCTACATTTTCAACAATAATTACTATTCTTATGTACATTGAGGGTACCAATATTGCTAATTGCTACAATTTTTTGACGGAAAACGTCATACACGGGCGCCCGGTACGGAGGTAAATAATGCGAAAATATCAGACGAATTTGATTATCTTTAAAAAAAATTCAACATGGCCAAATAAGCAATATTCGGTTCAAAACAGCAAGAATAAAAGTACGTTATATGATGTTAATCTGTACCTACATAACGTCACATGCAGTCACAAGATGGTCGTCAAGTTAGAATGGAAAATTAACGTGCATGAAATAACTGCACGCCAAAAAATGAAGAACTAACTACAAAAAAGGTACTATGAAAGACAACGAAGTGTTTTCTATAACATTTATAGCATTTTAAGGCTGAAAAAAAGTTCACGAAAAACAAAAAAGGAGTTGACCTATATAAAAATGTAGTGAATGGCAGAAATAGCATTACTTACACGACAAGGTATAGGTACTACCTATCTTGTTATACATAACCAAAAACTGTTTCCCTGGAACCCTGGGGTAAATCAGATAGTTAAAATGGACATTTAAATATATTAATATCAATTGATTAATTCTTAAATTTTTGTAGAAGTAATGCCTTCTTTTCCTTCGTATGCCCTCCTCTCATCCATTTTGTTCTAGAGGAACCAATTTGGCCTATGCCACTCTGCCAGCACATCAACTGGTTTTAATCTTCCTTAAGACATTCTGGTTTAACTTGACTTGAATTTTTAATTTAATGAAAACCCGAACGAATCAGTTGATTTTTATGAATGCCATTTACATGAATTACCCGCACCTTGTACTTCTTGAATTACTCAAAATTTTCAAATTGCTATATTTGCTATCATATACTGGCTACGATCTACACTGAGAGATTCATCTGTTGATTATTTTGTAAGATTCTTTTCTCCCTGTATTCTCAAATTGTTATCAAGATGTTACCTTCGTTAAGCATTCAATGTAACATTTAGCTGCGAAAAAATTGATTAACTGATCGTTAATGTGGCAATAAATGATGGGAATGAGTTTTAGTGCACTTTCGCATTAATGGACGTTAGTTAGTTTACATTATTTAGCAGTTAAAATTGTTTTTCGATCAAACATATTTTATTGTCCAGCCATTATACATTCCAAAGAATCAAGAGTAACATCAGCTGGGTAAAGTCATTTTCTACCAAAAACCTCCGTTCTAGTAACCTCGACATTGCTTCATGTTTTTGTTTTTTTTTTGTTGTTTTTATTTTTTTATTTTTTTTTGTTTGTGTTAACAAACAGAAAATATATAGGTTGTGCTGGTAATCAAACGTACTTGTGATGAAATAAGTAGAAACCGTTATAACAAACATGCCTTATAACTGTACTGCTTTTATGAGGAAAAATTATTGAAACTTGAAACCTTTATAGCTCCTTCAATATGGAATGTAGGCCACAAGTTTACATGACATTCTTCATCCGACTCAGCGAATTGGTACCTCCCACGTAGTAACGTACTACTGTTGTAGGATGGTCTGACATTCTAAAATTACTCCTATCAAAAAATGCTATGCAACTTCATGTACCTAAGTACATAAAACGTAGAGAAGGTATCTTTTTCATATTTTTCACGTAGGTAATTACTTGTTTCATTGAGAACTATCGATCACGGAAATTTGGCCGTCGATTTCTTGGACACCTTGTATAATATTTAATATGCCATGTCAAAAAAAGCTCTGAACATAATTAATTGTGAATACCACTCTGTTTTATACCGTAGCAACATAATATTATGACCACTGATTAACAATTTTTTGATGTGTAAACATCTTAGCCCTCGGTCTATGGTGGGGAGAATTACAATTGTCGTAAGAGTTACATTGTGGTTGTGAGCGTGCAAACACTCACAACCACACAGTTCCACACAGTTTTGTCTACACATCAACCATTCATGAGTAAAGTGTAGAACCCCAACAGAATTCGCACTTTTTTTTTCTAATGACAATAAGTAAGGTACCTATCTACGTCAACCCAACTAAAAACCATTTTTCAATTTTTTTTTCTTCTCACAGAAATGCAAAGGAAAAAAGTGGAATTCTTTTCAGATGAAGTGAATCAAGAATTGCAGAAGAGAATTCGAGTCTGTGAAAAAGAATCAAGCTAAATTAAAATAAGTTTAAATTTAAAACATACCTACTAAATTCCACAAGATAATTGATAAGTCTAGTATCGTTTATTTTTTTATATTATTTATGTTTCACCTAATGAATAAAAAAGCATAAAAAGTGTTTTCCAAATTTTCAACGCAATTACTTTACGTAAATGTAGATATCAAACGTGCAAACATATTTTTCCTCTATTTTATTACAAGTACCTACCGATGGTAAAAAAATTAAATTATTTTTGGCTCAGTTGATGCATTTGGCCTACTATAATTAATATTTTAATTTTAAAGTAAATTAAACTAAGTCCATGTTTTTCTATGTAATCCCACCGGAGTATGCAATCTGCGTTGCTCTATCAAATTTTCCTCTCCTCTACTTTCCTCGATCCTTTTTCTTCTTCTTTTCCTATTGCCAAAAGACTGAATTCTTACAACTGTTCTTTCACCTTTTTTTTTTTTGTTGAACCGCTCTTCATACAAGACAATTGTAGTTTTTATTTTTTTTAATTTTCTGTTTATCACACATGATGACAACAGCTACGTTTTCTCATGTATTTTGGAGAGACACTTGTGTTTTTGTATGTGTCTTTAACATGTGAATTTTATTACTTACTTTTCATAATACAAAATGTTGTTTTCAGTATGAATGTTTTATTGATTGGCTATGTGGAAATTTTGGAATCAATGGCATGGCTTTGAACTTCAAAACACAAATGCGAGTCCTTTCCTCATGCAAGGGTCCAAAACCAATACCTGGCTGATTATCAGCGATACTTCCAAGTATGTCAAACTTTATCTGGCAATAGAAAAACTTAGATGTTGACTGTGAAAATAATCTCCCATCTTTGTCCGACAGGTCATTTTTGGGGTTAACACTTTTTTTATAAATTTCATTTGATGTAAAATTTGAAAAACTGAATAATAGTGTTTTAAATTGATCTTTTTTTTGGCGCTGAGGAGGATTATACCCCGAATCCCCCCCTTAAAACTCGCCTTGATAATGGTTCATTGTTATGGTTGTTGTTGTTGTTGTTGTTGTTGTTGCTGTTGTAAAAATGATATCCCGGTAATATCAATTTTGCACCAGTCATGTTTTTTCTTTGTCAACCTTTTATCGTCAAAATATTACAGTTCAAATTGAGAACAACACATTTTAACATTGGAAATGTTTAACCGAAGATACATAGTGAAAAGATGACGTCTTGTGCAACGAAAAATGTAAAATGTAAACAAATTGAAAAAACCATGATTGTTTTGTTAGTGTAACTACTTGATTGTATTCATGATTCAATACACACACACACACACACACACACACACACACACTGGTATTTATATACCTAAGTGGACTCAGAGATCAGCCAAAATAGTATGTCATAAATGATTTGTTATCTTGCATCAGCTGCTGTGGCATGTAGTCTGCCTGTGTGTTTGCCATGTGGGAGATGTTGGGTTTAATTCCCAGAAAAGATATAATTTTTTTATAATTTTTTTCAAATTTGTTTTGTAAAGTGAATATTTAAAGGGGGTAAACTGCTTTTATTATAAATTTTTGTATAGTGGTAGATGTAACAGCCAAAAGAAGTTGTTAAGTACTGGAAATAAACCAATTTTGATGTGGTTACACTTCCTTTAAATAAAACAATATTTCAAAGAAATATTATTATTACTCAAGAATTAATTTAAAAATATTAAATTTATTATCCACAGCTATTGTGAACCTTAACTTTCAGAGAGACTTTAAATAAAATTCAAATAGTATACCATAAGTTTCAACACTCTATTAAAATAATAATTTCTACACACAAAAGTACAATGTTCAAGACAACTGGATTAATCTCAGTACTAAGACTGAGAGAGTATTACTTTACTGTACTAAGATTGAATGAATATAAAATTACAGTACCATTATTTTAGTGCAAACAAGAGTTTATATACCCTGTCAGGGTATACATGTTTACATAGTATTAGATATGAAGCAGGGATTTTCTGATTAGAGGGATTTATTTATTTGAGAATATTCGAAGGACCAGTACACTATGAATGCTGGCAAGAAGTAACGATACTTTTGCCAGGTAACTGTACAATTTAAAGAGACAAATGTACAGAATAAAAATACATTTTTTTGTGAGGACAAACATGTACGTAAATATAATAACATGACAAACATATCCATTACACAATTCTCAATGGAAGAGAAAAAAAAAGGAAAAAAACTTAAGTCTAGTTTAAAATAAAAGAAAAAAAGTTTTTTATAGCTAATTAACACTTACATATACATAAACATGAAGAGATAAATAATTCAGAAAAAAAATTTTGACATAAAATATAATTTTAAAAACTTAGAATCTAAAATTTAATATACTGATAATACATAAAATTCTTGGGTTCCCAATGTTTTTTATATTATAAATTAACATGATTGCATTTTTTTCCAATATATATTTTTTAATAATGACATACTTACTTTTTGTGATAGCTATTTTAGTAATATTTTGGTTGTTATTTGAGTACACATACTTTATTATTACAATTATAATTATAGTTAAGATAAATAACCAAAGTAAGCATATTATAATACTATATTAAAATTATCATTATTTTCAAAATTGGGAATTTTTGATTCGATATTTTAAATTTTGTTTTCAAGTTTGTTTGTAGAAGTGGAATGGGAGAAAATGATTTAAATTTTGGATTATATACTTTTGAAGTTGTGAGATCTACTGCTAAATCAAAAGTTTCTGAGGATTCTGAGAAGTAAGTCCACAGAAAAGGGAGATGATTTTTGATTTTTATTGTCTCTTCAATGGATTTGGAGAGGCAATGGATTTCAATAGGTATAATAATACTGTTGTTTTTTTTTATCCATATTTTCAGTCTGAATATGGCAGGCTTCATCTAAAATAAATGTACCAGGGGAATTATTATCAGTTTTTAATTGTTCAGATTTTTTAGTTATTGAATTGGTAGCAACTAGGGAGTTAAAGTTTATTACAACAAATTTAGTATGACCAATAGGATGTACAAGTGTTCAATTGTTATTGACTATACACTTGAATGAGCAAAATTGTAGAAAATTTTGGTTTAAATCTTGAAAGAATAAGTTTTTTGCACAAGATGATATAGTTTATCACTTTCTCGATTAAAAGGGAGATAACATAAAGGTTTGTCTGAGTTACAGTAGTGGAGGTTAATTCCAGAAATGTATCTCACGGCATTTGATCACAATAAAAGAAAAAGGTTTATTTTACCACCCAGAGGGTAACTCGCTTATTATTATTGTTACTTCCCTTTAAAATGTGTATACGATGGCAAACATTTTTTCAATATTTTTACAAATTCAAAAATTAGAAAAAAGTTATTTCAATTTTTTAATTATTTTATTTTTCCGAATATCGACGACAAAAACATTTTTAGGGTGGTGGAACTAGTGGCATTATTTCTTGTTAATGCGTGTGTATGGTGGCAAACACTTTTTCAAATATTTTTCACAAACCAAAAATTAGAAAAAGTTATTTCAGTTTTTCACAAGTCCAAAAAAATTGTTTTCTCTTATTCGATCGCAGGAAACTTTGTATAAAAAAATTATCTGAAAAATAATCTTTCATCACGAAAATAATTTTCCAAACACCCTGAAAAAATTTTCACAACACATAAAAAATTTTCCAAATGCCCCAACAAAGAAAAAGCAATCAATTCCTTCAGACCAAGAGTGGAAGGAGAGGGACCTTTTCACGGACTTTTACCATTGACTGGAGCCACCTTTCAATGGTAAATGACTGCTGAATTTTTGTCCCATAAGTGCCATCTTACTACTTATGATCACCCATTCACAGTAAGTTCACAAGGGAGGGGTAGTAAAAATGTTTTTAAAATAAACTTTGTTAAATGATGTTTTAATATGAGAAGAGCTTATTGATAAGAAATTGATCCCAGTGAAATTTGTTTTGTCACATCATTTGGATCGCCTTATTCTATTATATAGTATTTTCATTTCATGGGAAACATAAATATTTTTTAACTGGTTGACATTTGTGGAACACTTTATAAGCTATAAATTATCTTTTTCCAAGGACATGAAACGAGCTGGCAACTGCACTATCTCTCGCAAAGTTGCTAAGCAGTTTAGGTGCAATACTTTCGAATGGATCTGAATCATTCAAAAAAAGTATTCACATAGAAAATAAACATCATATCG